>CABFOW010010050.1:0-11718 GCA_902141385.1 Timema californicum
AACTGTAGGTCCTCCATTTCATCTCACAATCACCTTACCATTACACATGAGCGTAAGTGCGTATAACCCGAACGGGTAGTAAAACGCGGTGTTAATAATAGTAATAATAATAATAATAATAATTTACAACTCCGCGGGATGAGTACATAATAGGCCTCTTGTCGATCTCTTTGTATTATTCAGAAGTATATGACATACATGATTACTTTATTTGTACTACATTTACATACCTGAACTATTGGTTTCACGCTGGGGCTTTTTATGGAAGACATTTAATCAAGAAACCAATGTGTTCACAAATATAAAGCATGTCTCGGTTAATTAACTAATTATCTTTTCTTTATGAGCGTAGTTATGTCCGCACGCTATCCTCTCAGGAGCTATTTGAAGATGTTATTAATTGGTGCTAAAACAGTGTTCTTGATGTGTTACCAAGCAATTACCAGGTCTGTGGTAACTAAGCTAGGAAGTAGCTCAACTGCCTGTTGTAATTAGCCTACCTTTGTTTGCTGTTCGAACTTGACATTAATTTACTGGTAAATGTTGACACTGGCTATTAAATTCGTTTGTTTGCCATCAAGCACCTTGTTATTTTTAAAGAGGTAAATGGGACGGACAATTATAAAATAAGTCCAACTAGCACTTCTGGAATTTACTTTTATTGTATTAGTATTATTACTTAGACTATTAAGTGTTATGTCTTACGACAAGTCGATTTCTTTTGTCAGTGAACTTAAACCGCCAACGTGCCCTTTGCCTCCTCCAGCTTCCATAGTTTTATTATTACCTTCGAGTTATCCATTATTTGAACCCTCCTTCTTCCTAAGTTATTCTTTCCCTATGACGTGATACAGTTCCTCCTAAGGATGTGTTCGACCCAGTTTGCTTTGTACCGAAGAATCCCCTCCAAAATGGTTCTCTTGTCTCCCACTCTTCCTAGGACTTCATTTGTCACCCTGTCTGTCCTCCCGGGGCAAGTCTTCTCCAGCAACACATTTCAAAGCGCTCCAAGTATCTCTTTTCCATAATTCCGATAGTATTTTAAGTTTCTGCTCCAAATGAAGCACTTGATCAGTTTCTTCCTCGGTTCCAAAACTTTAACTTGCTGGTCTTGTTAAATCATTATTAGCACCGCGTCTTACTACCCGTTCGGGTTATACGCACTTACGCTAATGTGTAATGGTAGGGTGATTGTGAGAGGAAATGGAGGACCTACAGTTTAATGTGGAATCCGAACCACGGTGGAGGCCTGGCATTGCCCACATTCACAAGATGTCTTGTCAGAGGTGAAGGAAGGGTTTGGTAATCAGATAAATCTGTGCCGGGACCGAGGATTGAACCCTGGACCCTAGCATAGAAGTCCGACACCTTACCCCTAGATCACCAGGTCACCCTTGTTAAAGTATACTTACATTTAGCAGTATATTGTATCAATATTACAATTTAAACGTACTTGCTCTGCACTAGGCAGTAAAATTATTAACATAAATGATAGATGTTATATTATTTATGAAAGTAATTTAATAAACGAAGGAAGGGATAAGTAACACAACTATAAACTTCTATTACTCTTGAGCTCACACATTTTTATGTCTGAATAACAGTTAATTATGATGATGTGAATATTGTAGTGTATTACAGGCTAGCCTAGTTGAAACCACCCAACCGTAACTTGAACACAAGGGTAGTTGAGGGTTGCTGGTCCCCCGAGGGTGTCTGCTCGAGGACCTCCTGATTCTTCACTTTGTATCACATCGCCATGCACTACTGTTAGCACCTGTAGCTTGTAACGGACCGACAAATAATAGTTTTGCTAGGTTCAGATCCGTGTTGATTGTGGTCACTGTGCAACACGTGTTCTCATCAATATAGTACTGATTGTGGTCACTGCGCAACACGTGTTCTCATCGATATGTGTTGATTGTGGTCACTGCGCAACACGTGTTCTCATCTATGTGTTGATTGTGGTCACTGTGCAACACGGGTTGTATTCAAATTACATGCATGCCCTGTATGGTAGCAGTCTTACCTTGACGGACTGTACCACGATCCTATCATATTCGCTGCAACACAGTGGAACAAGAGTTGAGCACTTCCCAGCAGGGGAAACTACCCTCGATTGCGATTAATGAGCTGAACTCTTCTTTGTTGATGTTCCAATTAGGCCTAGTTCTTACTTTTATATCACTTGGAACTTTCTGCACGCATTGCAACAGCAATATACACTTCATTTGTGTATCAAACATAGTGGAACAAGAGTTTGGCACTTCCCAGCAGGGGAAACTACCGTCGATTGCGATTAATGAGCTGAACTCTTCTTTGTTGATGTTCCAATTAGGCCTGGTTCTTATTTTTATATCACTTGGAACTTTCTGCACGCACTACAACAGCAATATACACTTCATTTGTGTATCATCTCGACACTTATTCGAGTCGAACGGTTGACCAGGACACCTGTGCTCCACAAACTAGGGGCGAGCTTCAACTCTTAGCACCACAAAGAAAGTTATACAGAACCTTCGAGTCTTCTCTTTGGTTCATGGTGTGAATTACCCGGTAAATTGTGGTTGAGCTCCCCCTGGTGGAATCCGGATGGCCCCTAGCTGTCGACCCCATGTTGCCAAAAAAACAATGGCTTTCTTCTTACAGGACACAACGCCATAGTCTGATTTCCATAGGAAGCCCGTTATTTAAAAACTTATAATTAGTCTGTCTGTCGCTTCTTGATACTTTGACCTTGACCCGTGGGAACCATGTTGGCTATAAGCCTAAATTTATCGATCCTTGAACTGCCTCAAAAACGGTGGAATAATAGTAATTGTGATTCCATATGATAATGACCATGACCATGACCCAAATTTTGATGACAAGTCATCTTTTTTCTGTATCGGCACATACAATGATTATAAGTATATGAACTCTGTGCTTGATCCCCTTGTTAAATAAATGTATATTTTATAATCCTATATATTATTTCTGTTTACATCCATTATTCTCAACCAATACAAAGCCTACAGCAATGAATAAGGTTTCACTGGATAGCATTTTTTTACACACTTCTGACATAGCATACTCAGCTTATGAAAACACATTGTTGGTTTTTCTATCAAGTATCAAAAACAAATTCTTTGCTATTTTTTATATACACTTCGCTGAGTATTTAATTTCAACAACCCAACAAAAGACTAAATCTTTCTTTGGGGNGGGGGGGGGGTTAAGGTTGAATGTTCGAAAGGTTTATAGTAATTTGGAAATTTAAGCTCATATTCTCTTGGATTGCGTCATTCTAAAGTATTTTTAAGGGATTTTAGAGTGATTTTTTAGGCACTTTTTTTTAGTAATTTTTAGGCATTTTGAGTCATTTCAAGGCATTCACGTTGAATAAGTATATTTTTAAATAATATCAATATTTTATGTTCTGCATGAATGCTCAAACATAATTTTTTTTAACACTTACTTGCCAGAATGAAAAGATAATATGGGCTATAAACTTAGTATCTTCTGTGTTTGTTTGTAAAATACACATTCCTAGTGAGACACTGAAACTAAGCTGAGAGGGTTGCTTTGGGAGGGGGTAGCTTACTCCAGAAGAAGAGATTTGTAAATCAATGTTATCTTTAGCAGGGTGTAAAGAGTTTAGTTATTAAAGGCATTTCATTGCATTTTACATTTGTAAAGTGCTTATTTGATCTAGTCATATGCATTTATTACGAGTTTTTGTTCAAATTTTTAGACCTTTTTTGAAAGTAAGAAGTGATCTTTTAGAATTTTTAGGTCATTTTAAAGTTGCTCTAGAAACTAAAAAAAAGGGTAACTAGCCTCAATTTTAACAATTGTTTGCTATATATTACATTCATTTAATTAATAAATTAATTATATGGTGTCTTATGTTTATGTTTTTCCTACAATCATGTTGGTTTAAACCATTAATAAACATTGTGAGAGCTCTAAAATAAATTAAAGCTCAAAATTAAGAAGTAGAATAAATTAATAAAGAAAACCGTTTCGAATCTTGAAACTGACAGTGAAATTTAGGATTCTAATTAACCATTCCTTATCAATATTGAGGAATACACACAAACCTATTGCTGGCTGTCCTCAAGTTCTGACCTGTGAATAATGTGATGTTAAGTTGACTTTGAGAAGAATACAAGTACAGCGGATGGTTTTAAATAATCTATACTAAAACATTGGGTTTATATTGTAATTGGGCCAACATATACACTAGGACCTTTGTTTTATGTTGTTTAATTGTTGCATCATTTATGCCATGACCTTGGGTTTATATTGTGGCATTGTTGCAACATATATATGACTTTGTGTTTAGAATGTGTAATTGTTGCAACATCTATACCATGACCTTGGGTTTATATTGTGGCATTGTTGCAACATATATACCATGACCTTGGATTTATATCGTAATTGGGCCAACATATACACTAGGACCTTTGATTTATGTTGTGTCATTGTTGCAACATCTAGACTTGGCCTCTGGTTTATATTGTGTCATTGTTGCAACATCTAGACTTGGCCTCTGGTTTATATTGTGTCATTGTTGCAACATTTAGACTTGACCTCTGGTTTATATTGTGTCATTGTTGCAACATCTAGACTTGGCCTCTGGTTTATATTGTGTCATTGTTGCAACATCTAGACTTGGTCTCTGGTTTATGTTGTGTCATTGTTGCAACATCTAGACTTGTCCTCTGGTTTATGTTGTGTCATTGTTGCAACATCTAGACTTGGCCTTTGGTTTATGTTGTGTCATTGTTGCAACATCTAGACTTGGCCTCTGGTTATGTTGTGTCGTTGTTGCAACATCTAGACTTGTCCTCTGGTTATGTTGTGTCGTTGTTGCAACATCTAGACTTGGCCTCTGGTTTATGTTGTGTCATTGTTGCAACATCTAGACTTGGCCTCTGGTTTATGTTGTAGTCGTTGTTGCAACATCTAGACTTGGCCTCTGGTTTATGTTGTGTCATTGTTGCAACATCTAGACTTGTCTTCTGGTTTATATTGTATTGTTGTTGCAACGTAATTACTAGACCTTGGCTTTGTTGACACTTGCAGCATCTAAATCACGACCTTGGAATGTGTGTGTTTTTCATCTTTACATTAAATAAGCAAGCATCCTAAACTAAGGCAACACCAAGCCACACCATGTTCTATGGAGTGGCTGCACTCATCATTGAACATTGTGTGGAAGCCATGGAAGAACAATGTTCCAGCTTCACTTGATACCAAATAAATACTCTGGTTGATTGAATGGTTAAATTATTTAGCAGACATAACAAATAAAATTTAACCCAATAAAACACCCCCAAGATAACAATAAGACCCAACTGGGTTGGGCTTTTTAAAAATGTTCCCCCATGCATTTCTTGGTGGCCGCCACAAAAACAGTTGAGAAGACACCAAACGATTCCAAGACACCCGAATTGTCATGCGTATTCAAGGGTTGGTGGCTACACGGCACTGCACGTCACTGTCCGCACCTGGGCGGAGCGAATCCTCGTAGCCGTAGCCTTATTTGTGGTTCTTTGCCAGTGTTGCATTGTTGCAAGATATATATCTACACCTTCTAATATAAAGTTTCACTGTTAAAATATTTGTAGTCAACATTGATGCTCTAGGGGTAAAACGCTCACCTCCGGACCCAATGTTTGCTGGTTCAAACCCAGCCGGGGTCGATGGATTTCTCTTGAGCAATAAACGTCCACAGCGCCACTTCTTCCAGAGGGGAAGTAAAGTCGCTTGTCGCATGTAAAAGAACGCTGGAACGTATGTGAAAATACTTTTCCCGGCTAAATTGGTAGCCCTCTCGTTCTTGCTCAAAGAAATTCTTGTGTGCTGATATCAATGAAGAAAAAATATATTTTTGTATCTACTAGACTATTTAAGTATCATGAAATAAGACTTTGGATGTTTGCTAATCTTCAATTTTGCTTGCACCAAGTTCAATGTGAGTGGCTTATTTTTAGAAACAAACTCTTTGTTAGTGACTATTTCTGGTGTTGCATTGTCTGTTTATAGTGCTCATATTTCCCACAAGACATTATTATGCATCATATCAGGTTTACTATGTCATCTGTAGCTTATGTTAATGTGGGTCACATATAAAATAACGATGTGTATATAGGCCTAAAGAACAACAAAATCAATGGCTTCTATAATTACATCGGCTTGTTGAATCTGGAAAAGCTGCTTAGACCAATTATTTTTTTTTTAATAATAATAAATGGTCTAGCTTAAGTTTCAGTTTTTAAAGTAGGTATATTTTTAACATTTGTCTATCTAATTAAACTAATATTTTATTTAATATCAACAAATATCTAAATTTGTACAGTTCTAAGTTTCAAAATGGGTCTTTCTGCAGTTTGGTGGTTTTGCACATTTGGTACTCAATTAATTTATTATTGGGTGAATTTGACCAACATAAGTAAATTTAAACTAAGATTAGCCAAAAGTATTGTGTTTTAAATATTGCTATTCATATTAATACTGGTATGGTAATTTTGCCAATTTTGCAAATTGCAAAATATTGTTGGATAGGCCTATAATTTATAAGTAGCAACAAACTTAGCCAAATTAAATACAATTGTTCATACCTATGTGAATATAGTGTTTACTTTATTAGATGCGTTTTCCTGGAAATATATGTAGGCCTTAGATTTAATTTTATAAATATACCTTCTCGGTATTTTTAGGGTATTATAAATAATAGGCCTAGCAAAATTTTAAAATACATATAATATTTCTTCAAATAATATATATTCAAAAACCAGCTCTATTTGGAATCTCATGTTAAAATAAATCTTCTCAAAGGTAAAATTCATTTTTTTTTCCTTACTGGGCATTGTGCCAGACTTGAAAATCTCTCGAAAGTAAAATATACTTCTTATAAAGGACAACTTTCTCCCCTTCCCTTTCGAATTGCGTTGTTTTGGAACTAAAAACCAGACTTGTCCCACCAAGCTGTGTTTGGCATCAGACATCTGCATCTTTATATCCAGGAATATAACTCACAGAATGTACACTCTGTTTATCCTGAAAGGTTGGCTCAGCTCATAGTATAATCTGTCACGGTAAGACTGCAAGCTTTCAGAGTAAATGTAGAGCACAACATAGTTTGGTACAGGCATTTCCCCAATTTATGAAGTTTCCCACTCATTTCAGAATGATTATTTGTAATAAGTTAATACCTTTTGTTTAATTTCTTCTTGTCTGTCGCATCTTACTAGCTTCCAGGCTATCTGCTATATTTACACTTAAAGTAAGGATAAAGGTGGGATTTTGGAGGAAATGTATTCGTATTTGGGACTAAGAGGGAAAACTTTTAGGAATAAGAAACTTCCAATACACCCAACTGGGAATTGAACCTGGATCTCCTCGCCACTGGCACTACTTTCTATTGTGAGAGTGAACATTGATGTGGGTTATTATTAATTGTCAATTATTGTGTTTTTTAAGTGGTCTTAACAAGTAGGATTGCTTCAGAGACCAGAAAAGGGGTGTTTAAGAGGTCTAGGAAAATTAACAAGTATAACACTAAACGAATACTTTATTTAAATCTTACTGATATTAAGTATGTTAATACCCGCTCGGTGGTTGATTGGTCATAAAGGCGTTTCTCTTCAATAGACTGGACTGCTGATGACGGGGAGGTTGGTGTTTGAATCCCAGTCATGAGGGTATTTTTTTAAATAAATCTTATGGTTTTCTACTTTCCTGTGATGCAAATGTGAATACACTTCTTTCATTGTGCCTAACACATTAGCGTAGCTATGTGCATAATGAACTAATAATGAGACACAATGACAACAACCAATAATTATCTTAGTTAATTCCATATTGTATAATTAATATTAGGTCTCCATGAACCATAACTTTACGTAGCAGCGGTTGTTACTGTCGAACCAGCCAAAGAAAGTGAGGGAACTTTCAAATATGAAATAGAAGTTAATCTTATTGAAAATTAACAAATTGATGGTATTGCCTACTCGAAAATACCTATCGAGCGTAATTTACAACATTGACTGGACCCGGCAGGTCTGTTCAGGTCCATTTGCACAGAATCTCACATTACTAGAATATCATCATCACCATGTCAAGAAAAATAAATTTATCTAACGATCTAGCATTCATCTAATGATCTAGCCCAATGATCTAGCCCAATCAGAGGCTTAGCATGGAGCTATTTAAAGCAAGAAAACACATTTATATTCGCTATAACATGGTTAATGGATGATTCGGCACAAGGCGAATACTATGTTTTGTGCCAAAACGATTATTATTGTTACTGCAAAACTCTGTTCCCAGAACATTGTTTTCAATACAAGGTGCCAACCATACGTTATGTAACCCGGATACTTCAACACGAGAGGAAATATTGGTGCGGTACTATCACTTTGTTATTTAAGTTCTATATGAAGCTTTTCTCTTTTTACAGTATGTATAGATGTGTGAAAACACTATCTCATTTTGGCGTATTAACTAGACATGGTTATAGACGCATCTAAATACCATGTTCTTTAGTTTTAAAATTGGCACCTTTACAGAAGAATTGAACTTGGGACCTTTGACTTAGTACGCCACTGCTCTAGCCACTAAACTATTTAGGAGTTGTACTGTTTCCAGTGTCATTCGTCACTCATATTTTAAGCCAGAGTCTGTGATGGATATGTGGAGATCGTCGGCTACATATGAGTGATCAATTAATATCACGAGCGGGCAAATAATGCAGCCATCTTCGATTATACTTAACTCCCAAGTTGAAGGTGGCTGCGTTATATAATAACTCTTGATATTAATTTATCACTCGTATGCAGCCGAGAATTTCCGTATGTCCATCACTTATTCTGCCTTAAAATATGAGTGAAGAATGACTCTGGGCACAGAAGAGTTCCTGGATAGCTCAGTGGTTAGAGTATTGTCATAGTACTAGGCCAAAGGTCCCGGTTTCGATCCCATTGCCCGGGTTTCATTTTTAAATTTAAAGAATATATTCCATTTTTGCATCAGTTTGAGGACAAAGATTAACTTTGTGACATTATGTTCTGCTCATACATTCATCAGATTAAAAATGTATTTGAGAGAAATGTGATTATTATCATCAGTAATGTAACATGAATGTTCCCAATTTCCATTTGTTGTTGGTTGCACCATTTTTATAAAAGTAGAGATTCACAGTATCTAGAAGTAGCAATACCTGTATAAAGGTGTTTATTCTAAGTTGAGCTTTATATTTCATTTCCTAATTAGTTTCCTAAATCATGTAGTCTAGTTGGTAACACAAATAGATAATTATAGTCACCACACTCGGAGTTCTAAGGAGCCATCACTTAGCTCTTGGTTAGTTACGTGATTGTAGGATTGGCAGCCTGGAGGCCTCTAACAAAATACAAAGAACAAGTAGCTTGTAAGAACTCCAACATACTCTAAACAAGGCACTTTCAAGTGGCCAAGCTGCTGGGTGACTTGTATTTTCCTCTTGTTGGCAACCTGCCATCCACATTCCTTCACAGAGAGGGAAAGGTACAACTCAAACTTGACCATTAGATCATTTCTATTTATTTGTACATATGTATAGCCTTCGGTATGTGAACATTATAATTACAAACTTGCTTAAGGTTGTATTGTTGTATAAATTTAATAATTAATTATTATACAAGTTCATGTTTGGATGTTTTTTTTTAGTTTACATAATATTTTATGATTTTTGAATGAAATTTGCATTGTTTTTAATTGTCTTAACCCCTACATTTTCCTTAATTATTTATTTCTAGGAAATGGTAGAAGCCCAGAAAACATAAACATATTTATTTGTATGTACACTGCATAACATTATTCCAAGATATTTAAAATTATGTCACTATGTTAGTGAAATATCGTAATAACCTAAATTAAAAGAGGCAAAACCCACTCCCTGTCTGACCCTCCCATCACCATATTTTCCCAACCCCCAGGCCTGGAAACTTGAAATTTTGCGCGAAGGTACATTTTAGGCAAGGGAGTATTGATATAGAGCTAGTTTTTTCTAGGAGGGTCCCGTTTAAATGTTATTAGGCTATAACCTTAGCTAATAAAAGTTTTCATATATATATATATACACACACACACACATCCCTTCTAGGAGGGTCCAGGGAAGGTCCAGATTGAGCCATTTTCGAAATAATGGAATTTAAAAACATCAGTAAACTAATTTTAAATATATAATTATTTCCCTGAAAAATAATTATATAGTAGTAAACCTATTTACCATGTCAAACACCGCCTCATTGTCCAATTTGAACAAAAACATAGAAACCATTTTCAAAATATTTAGAATTTAAAAAATAAAAGATTTATATAAACTACCTATAAATTAATTGAAAAACAAGTATACATTGCTATTCATCATGTAAAATACTCCTAAGACATACATTCTAAACAAAATCGCTATCTAGCAATTTTCAAGAAATATCTAATTTTCACAGTAAAATACCCTTAAGCAAATTTTATCCCAAAAAATAGGTGTACACTATTATTTTTCATGTCATATAGACTCTTAGGTACCCAATTAAACCACATTTTCATAAGCATTTTCAATTATTTATTTTTTTGTTTCTCAAAAATAGTTATCGATAAACAATCTTTAATTTAAGGGTTACAATTAAACATTTTAAATGGCTGAAGGTAATACCATATAATGCCTAAATATCAAGTTTGAACAGAATCCATAAAACTGTTTTGTTTGTGGAAACAGGTACAGACAAACAAACACACATACAGACAGATAGACAAACATACAAACATACAGCCAGACAAAGAGACTGACTGAGAAACAGATTTTCAGATCCATTGTTTTGGATTCAGAGGCACATTAAATGTTATTCATTATTCATCAAAATCTCAAGATATAATTTTTTTCACAATTGCATTATTTTCTTTTTATATGGAAAAGTAAATGAATTCAAAAAGAATAAAGCATTTTGCAAACAAAATTATATCATAATAATATTGTTATCTTAAAACTTACACATAAGTGAATATATAATATTGTTAATACTAGCAGAATTAACATTATTACTACTACCTTTGCAAGTGAGCGCATGGTCAAAATCATCAACTTAGGTTTTCCGGTGACGAGGGAACGCCGCTGACTGTACAGAGATTCGTCTTTACTAAATGGTTTTTCCACTGCCCCCCCCCCCACCTCCCACACAAACATATGAAGATACATTTCCTATACATTCTACCATTATAATTCTTACAACAATATCTTTTTTTAAAGTTATTAACTGCCGTAATTTGTTTGTGATTGCCATAGTTGGCTCAGAATTGTACACGGAGGAACAATCAAAATGCTGACAGCTGGATGTTGAATGTTCTAATTTTATTTGGTTTATTGCAGCTTACCTGTAAACGAGGAGTCATACTGTTAGTACTCGGTATGAGTTTAGTCCACAAGGGCTGATCGGGCCCTCCTTCTAGCAGATCTAACCATTTTAACACAAATGTATTGATACAAATTGTGTCTCACGTGAAAGTTCTCATTCAACTGTAGACATTTCCCGTGGCTCAAGCACAGAATCTTTGGCGCAATCGGAAGCAATGGGCAACAGAAATACTGTGGTGCACTAACAGCAAGACACAGGATATTATGTGGCTCGATTGGAAGCAACAAGTAACAGAAATACTGTGGTGCACTAACAGCAAGACACAGAATATGTGGCTCGA
>CABFOW010010051.1:0-11716 GCA_902141385.1 Timema californicum
GGGGACGCGAAAAACGGGTAGTTTTTTTTTTGTGCAGTTTTTGTGTTAAAACTTTTTTTGTCGTAATAAACCAAATAATTATCCAGTAGAAACATTTAATTTAATTTTCTTCACATGGTGATATCAACATTTCTTTAATATCTGTTAACGGTGTCTTGAAATTTCATTAAAATTTTTCCTCGTCTTTTAAAGAGGTTTTTAAATAGCCTACCGATAATTCAGCTATGCTCATGACAGATATTCAACAACTGTTGTGATCGCCATGTGAAGAAAACTAAACTCTATGTTTCTACAAGAGAAATATTTTTTTTTGTTAAACAAGTTTTGCTATAAAAACTGCAAAAAAACAGGCTTTTTTTTTTACTTACCCTACACTTCCACCTCAATTAGTCAGCTCTAATGATAAAAACAAACGAATGAACTTGAATCTCTTTCAAATGCAAATGCTTTTCAAGATTAACTTTTACTTTACTAGTCTTTATTTCCCTCTCGCTCACCGCTTACAGCTATTATCTTATTGGATCCATAAATAAAAGGACTAATAATAATTATTATCGACCAGTGATTGGTTGAATAATCCACTCAACGACTCCCATTGCACAATCCTGAAGCCAACCTTTCAGTCAACACTCAGTGGACAAATTCAAATAAAAAAAAATAATAAAAAAAGAGGAATGATAAAAAAGTTGTTGATTTCTCTTTTATGGCACAAAAAGGATTTGAATTGTTTTATTGACCATTTATACTGGCTAGTTAAATGATTGCCTAGTACTATAATTTTGTCAATCGTTTTCCTTTCACGTTTTTTTTAAATCATTGGTTCTAGTATATTTATGTACCTATTAATTTTGTAGGGCTTGTTTTTATTCTTTTCTCATTCATAAATCTTTTTTATTTAGTGAGTAGAATTTTAGTGGGCAAATAGATAGTTATACAAACCAACATATATAATTTTATTTTCATTTTTTAGAAATCACTAAGGCACAAAACCAAAATTATTTAAGTTTATGCCATTACATTTTTATGCACACAGTCTTACTATCCAATCGGGCTGTACGCATTATATTATATTAATTACAATAATGTGGTAAGGATGAGGAAGGTAGAATTTATAGGGAATATAACTGCATTTACGAGGAAGGTTCGTGAGAATAACGCCACCCTAAATACATCCTGCTGGGATTCAAACCCAGATCTCTTTGTCTCCAGGGAACAAGTTTAAGGTGGGATTGTAAGATACAAAAGTTGAGGACAGTACTTTTGTAGTTTTTGGATCAATTTTTTTTTATTCGAAGAAATGAAATATTTTATCAGTAGAAACAAAGAGTTTATTTTCTTCACATGGTTATATCAGCAATTTGTTGAATATCTGTCAGAGGTGTTCTGGAAATTAATGACAAATTTTTATCTTTATTAAAACTATTTTCATCTAATGCAACTATGCTCATGACAGATATTAAAAAAACTGTTGATATCACCATGTGAGGAAAATTAAACACTACATTCTAACCTAAGAATTTTTTTATCTTAGTAAAAAAAAACAACCGTTGTGACCGGTAACCGATTCATAGAGTATGGTAGCTCACGCACACATTCAAATAATAGAGAGATGTCTACTATTCTATAACTAACTAGTTTAATAACATGAAATATAAAATATACACTTATTTTCAAAAAATGCTTGATACATGGTATCGGCCCCTGGGTAAACTACTCTAGCTCTAATATATTCTTAGACCATGCAGAGGTCTTTAGTTTGACTACATCCTCTGATGAAGTACCGGACACAACTTTCCTGCTAGCTGGTCAGTCAGTTTGTCCTACATGAACTCCGGATCATGAACCAGACGTTCATCCCTAACTGAAGTTTACATGGTCAGTACAGATGGCATTGTTTCAAAACTAGGAATATAATCGTAAGCTAGTCGGCCGCCTTAAGTTGCAACAATTCCTAGTTTCAACCATGCACTTCTGCAGCTGCATATTCTTAAATTTGAGTGTTCAACATATTGTTGTATCCCAACAATACCCCTCAATTTCTAAAAGAGCGTTACCCTCGGTACGCTCTTTTAACTAAACACTACCACTCTTAAGTTTGGTTTAGATACTACAAACAAAAACTTTGTGCAGTTATCATTATACAATAAAATGGTAATTTGAAAATAAAGGTTTATATAGAGTGGAAAAAAAAATTCGTAATTTTCCATATCTTGTCAAAATACGAGTGTACCCGTCACGGCCTGGCTCGGCGTGACTGGTCTCGTACTCCAATCGGCCATGATGAAATATTGGAGTGGGTCGTCCTTTGACTCTCTCCGTCACCATCCTGGAACTCTTCTCCGCCGTTATCTTCCAGGCAGAAGTCTACTCTTCTCGATGCTGTTGTCACTGGACACACCCGGGTCCTTCTTTCTGGGTTGACCGGCTCGATGTTGATGTTGCTCGTCGCTGTTAGGATCACCAGTACTCCTCCCTGTTCACTGGACACGCCCTAATTCGACGTTGTCTGAGGTTGTAGGGCTCCTTCTAATCGTTGACGTCCTCAGCAATGTCCGCCATCATCTGGCGATTATGACGCGTCTCTGGTGACCATTCCGAAGCTGTAGTGTCGGCTCTATCATTGGTGATAGTCGAGAGGTCCTTCTCGATTATGTTCTCCTCTTCGAGAGTACGCTCCAAGTCCTCCTGCTCCTGTTCTAGATCTTCCTGCTCAATGTCCTCTGGTTCGACAACAGGATCTTCAGGAGGTTGGTGGTGTGTCTGTAGAACTTCGATATCTTCAACGTCTTGCTCTTCTTCGTCTATGGGGAGGGGGGTATCTTCAAGTGACGTCATCCGCATTCTGGTGCTGCACGGCAAAGTTTGAGTTTGTTGGAATGAATAACAACTTCCTTGTTATTTATTTTTATTTTGTAATCCACGTCACCTAGTTTCTCGAGGATTACGAATGAAACCTTTCATCGTTTTGCCAGTTTCCTTGAGACTCCTTGCTTTAAAACTGTATCTTGCAGATAAACAAAGTCCCCTACGTCATATTTTTGTTGTAGTTTTCAAGTCATAGTGCTGTTTTTGTTTCTCTCTAACGTTTTTATTGGTTTCTATTACTGCTTTGTAAGCCTCCCTTAATCTAACAGCTAATTGTTGTGATGGTCCGTTCTCTACGTTAAAGGTTAGGTTCAAGGTCATATTAAGTTGGTAATGTCATCTCCTTACCATAATTTAAGTAATAAAATGTACCAGGTTACTGGATTTTTGGTGCTCCTATAGGCCATCGCTGCATATGGTACCTACACGTCCCATGCTTTATGTGATCTGTCAACATACTGGGAAATCGTCTGATGAAGTCGGTCTACCACTCCGTTCCTCATAGGGTGGTATGGGGTTGGCTGTAATTTTCTTATCTGCAGAAGTTCACAGGTCTCTCTCAATAAATTAGAAATAAAATTCCTACCCTGATCGATGAGTAAACGTTTCGGTGCTCCGTGCCGTAAGCCGATCTCCGTTACGAACACTCTGGCGATTGTCTCCGAAGTCTGGTCTGGTATGGTGAAAGTTTCACGTCACCTCGTGAAATTATCTATAAAAGTGAGCACACACCTATTTCCATTGTTAGATATTGGGAGTGGGCCTACTAGGTCCATGGATACGTGCTCGAATGGCTCTGAAGTCGGTTCATATTTTCCTAGCGGCACTGTTATCGTGTGTCCTGTTTTCCTGCAAGCACAAGCGTCACACCCTAACATACAATTTTCAATGCCCCTTGACATGCCCTTACAAAAATATATCTCTTTTATAATGTCTTGTGTTCTCTTGACCCCTCGATGAGTGATAAATGGTTTATTGTGATGATGTCTAATTACACGGATTACCATTGACCTTGGAACCACTAACCTCCACTTTTTGACGTCAGATAAGTACAACAATGAATCCTTATCAAAATATTTTTTTTTTTTGTAAATTTTCATTTGGCAACCCTAAACTCTTATTTTTACAATAATTGTCTGTTTCTTGTTCTTGACGTAACACCTCTCTACTTAGCAAAGGTACATATTCTGCATGTTCAATTTTGTTTATTTGTCGACTTAGTCCATCGGCATGTGGTATTTTTACATCAGACTTATGTGTCACCGTAAAATCTAATTCAGCTAATCTTAAGGCCCAACGAGTCAAACGCGATGAGGGATCTCTTAAACTAAGCATCCGCTTGAGCGCTGCGTGATCAGTTATTGCCTAGAGTTTCCTTCCGTAAATAAAACATCTAAAATATTTAGTTGCCCAGACCAAGGTGAGCAATTCTCTCTCGGTCGTGCTATAGTTACGTTCAGCTCAGTTTAATTGCCTTGACGCAAAAGCGACAGGTCTTTCCTCTCCCGAAAACCGGCGACAGCACGGCACGAATTGCTGTCCTACTGGCGTCTGTCACTAATATGAAGGTTTCTGTGAAATCTAGGTATCTCAATACTTTCACAACAGAGCACATTCCTTGAGGTGTCAAATGTCTACTGACACTCCTTATACGAATTACATTTTGGAATTTAATTTTGTAAGCTCAGTAAGTGGTTTTACTATTCTACCGTATACTTACATAATAGTCTGATAACCCTAGAAATGCTTGTATGTACTTTATGTTACGTAGTGTTGGATGGTTACGTATGGCTTCTATCTTCATGAGGATAGGTTTTATTCCCTGATTTGAAGTCAGATGACCTAGATATTCTACCTGCCTTACTGCAAACTTGCATTTTTCCGGCTGTATTTTGAGATTAGCGCTTTTTATTCTGTCTAAAACATTGTCAAAATGGTATATATGTTTATAGTTTTACTAAAAATGCTGATGTGATCAATGTAAGCTAGACATTCTACATCCTTCAAGTTTGATAGTACCGCAGTTTTGTTAACATTGGGATTTGAGTGAGGCCAAATTGGTAGTGCAGAGTCAAAATATTGGCGCATATCTCCGTTAACCTGCAGTTTCTGCCGCAAGCTTTGTAATAATTAATGGCGTCCTGCAATTTATTGACAAGTTATTTTAACTTAAAAAAGTTTGTCATATATTGCCGCTATGGCTGACTTGGCGGTCTAAGGGTAAGGTGTCTGACTTCTGTGCTGGGGATCCGGGGTTCAATCCTCGGTCGCGGCACAGATTTATCTGATTGACAAACCTTTTCTTCACCTCTGACAAGACTTGTATTAACCACATCTTGTGAATGTGGGGAATGCCAGGCCTCCACCGTGGTTCGGATCCCACGTTAAACTGTAGGTAATCCATTTAATCTCACAATCACCCTACCATTACATATTAGCGTAAGTGCGTATAACCAGAACGGGTAGTAAGACGTGATAATAATAATGCAATGATAATAATAATGATGATGATGCTATGATCATGACCTATTTAACAACTGTGTTTTATCATCATGTAAAGAAACAATCCCCTTTGTGTAGTGGTCAGTGCACCTGGCTAAGGGACTAGGAGTTATGTGTTCGGTTCCCGGTTATAAGAGTTTAGTTAGTTAGGCTTAAGTTAATTTTAAGTGTTTCCAATGATTTCACAGCCTCATTCTCACTATCACCATTATCTCAACTCATTGGCACATGGAAAGAGCTCCCACGGAAAACATGTATGATCAATTGATTTGTGCTTCCCTTGAGCGACGGTACCTTAGAACGGGCTAATATTTCCACCATTGGGCTACGGGTGATGTAACCCAGACGCGCAATATTAATTATTGTATTATTTGAAGAAAATTAAACTATTTGTTTCTACTGGTGTAATATTTATTTATTTTGGCCAAAAAGCGTTTTGCTATAAAAACGACAAAAATACCGTTCTTATCTCACGTTCTTTACATCCCCAGTTTTTCTTCCCAATTTGGAAATACCCCTCTATAGTGTGCATGTGGATTACACGCCAACCTTATCTTACCTGGATTTTTCCAGTGAATTAAAGGCAAGGATTTTGAATTCCAGCTGGTGTTCCAAGATGGGGTTTTAAAAAAATATATATATTTTTACTCTTTCTACTTACGCAATTATTAGTACATTTCATTGAAATTATACCTACCTCGTTCCTACCCCACTAACACAATTAAAATGAGTTTAAAACGGGTAGTTCTGATGAAAACTCTGGTGCAGCACTAGAACTGGGTGCGTGATGAAGAGAGTACACTCATTCAATTATAATTTAGGTTCTGAAACGTAATACAATCAGACCCGTTCATTATTTATTATTAATATTCGAACCTTGAAGAGGAAAAAACTAACGGTAAAAAGAAATTATATAAATATACAGCCCGATCTTGCTAATCTGAACCTAATATTTAAAGTTAAGACTTAGATAGAAAATATAGGAAATAACTATAACAAATTATTTTTTAAAAAAATTAATGAATTAGATAGTTTCAAAATTTGTAATTGGCATTAAAATTCTATTGCTGATTATCACCAGGAGTAATGGGACCGGAATAAGATAAGGCTTAGATTTCATACATAGCTTTAAAATTAAAATTATTATATTTTTCAAATTCTTGTAACAAGAACACATATATCCTCCCTTTTCTTTAACTTCATATGGGAGATGTTAATCTACTAATTCAATTTTTATAATTAATTTACAACACAGTTGAACTTTAAACTTGGTTTTGTCCTTAAATTATTGTATCCAAGTTTTGTAATACAATTTTAATATGTATTGCGTGTATTTTAGACTTGTCTTCAAACTATATTTTAATTCAGTTGATGACATTATATCAATTTATTGGAAATTTACATGTATGACATTTTGTTGCTCATTAGAAGCAAATTATAATCAATCTTTTTGAATTTTAATGTCACTTAATTCATCTACCAATTTTTAAACTATCTAATTCATTTAATTTTTTTAATGCTTTGTTATAATTATTTCCTGAGTTTTCTATCCAAGTCTCAACTTTAATTATTACCACTCTTTACTTTTAACTACTTTAGAATGTTTTCTAAAATGTCAAACCTAATATTGTCAAGAACTTTTGGATTATCAAAGTGTTCAGATGATCAGTAGCCGATTTGAATAAAAGGTAAAACACCATTTTCTAATATTTTATTGATATATTACTGTTCTAAAATTGATTCTTATGATAAGTCTTCTTAATTTGACTTTGAAACACATTTCCGTATATTTGCAGAGTTTATCGTTTTAGGTGTGCTATGTTTTATTTTGTTATACAACAGATTGAAATAAATTCATGTAATAACAGTAGCAAGACGATATTTCAACAGAAGGTTGAGATGGATAGGAAACACCATTGTGACCTCGAGGGGGTTTGGAGGGTCACAAAAGAAACTTCAACAACCGGTAATCACGTCGAGATGGATAGAAAACACCATTGTGACATTGAGTTGGTTTAGAGGTAACAAAAGAAGGAGAGTTTCAGATTACTGCTTCTTCCGCACTACTGAAGTTTTGATTAGCAAGACCACGCTGTATGTATACATATAAAATATACCAATCTCTTAGGGAGTTGAGAGCCCCCCTCCCCCTCCATGGCTCAGTCAAGGTCTATTCATTTAGTATTCAATTCTAATTACGGTCAACTTGTTTTTTTTAAACTCGCCCGAGGTATGATGTACTACTCATATGTAAAATAATATGTAGATTATATATTAATGTTTAGTAGTAGCTAGACATGGAAAATTATCTCATTAGCTTTGTTTCCCCTTATCGCGGGACTATCTCTATTTATGTCTGCATGTCCAGATATAATTTAAATAATTACTTTTAACCTACAGTGGTTTAAATATTTAGTTATATATTTGTATCTCTTTACCTAATAATGGTGAGGTCTGGCTCATACAGGATTAATTTTTGACTTCTCGTGACGTTTGTTCCTAGTTGTTTGATCTATTTTTAGATTTTTCAAAACAGGATGTTATAATTTTTTTTTAATTCGTATTTTTTCATAAATATGGCATGCCACATAAGATCAAAGCTATATTTCTATCTCTAGCCACGTGGTCACAGTGTGATAAATACCCCCTAGGGCCACCTCCCCGCAAACATTTCAGTTTTAAGAATTTTATGGGTAACTGCGACACTCAAGTTGGGGATGCAGGGGACGAGAGAGAAGGCCAATGTTTTTGTTGTTTTTGTAACAAAACTTTTTTTTAGCAAAATAAATCAAATACTCCAGTAAAAACATAGAGTTTAATTTTCTTCACAATGTGATATCAACATTTGTTGAAGGTGCACTGACGATCTAGGGGTAAGGTGTTGGACTTCTGTGATTGGGTCCGGGGTTCAATCCTCGGTCCCGACACAGATTTATCTGATTGCCAAACCCTTCCTACACCTCTGACAAGACGTGTATTAATCACAACTTGTGAATGTGGGGAATGCCAGGCCTCCAACCGTGGTTCGAATTCCACGTTAAACTGTAGGTCCTTCATTTCATTTCATTTCACAACCACCCTACCACTACACATTAACATAAGTGCGTATAGCCCGAACGGGTAATAAGATGCAGTGCTAATAATAATATTATTATTAATAATAATAATTAATTAATTAATTAGTATTACAACAGTTGTTGAATATCTGTCTAAAGCATATTAACATTTGATGACAAACTTTTTTAAATATAGAAAAAAAAGTCATTAAATTCCAGGACACCCTTGACATATATTCAACAATTGTTGATAGCACAATGTGAATAAAACTAAACTTTATGTTTGTACTGAAGCTATATTTGATTCATTATGACCAAAAATATGTTGTGTTATAAAAACTTCAAAAACACCGGCCTTTCCTCACGTTAATCACACTCCCACCTTAACTATTATTATTATTATTATTATTATTAGCACCGCGTCTTACTACCCGTTCGGGTTATACGCACTTACGCTAATGTGTAATGGTAGGGTGATTGTGAGATGAAATAGAGGACCTACAGTTTAACGTGGAATCCAAACCACGGTGGAGGCCTGGCATTCCCCACATTCACAAGATGTCTTGTCAGAGGTGAAGGAAGGGTTTGGTAATCAGATAAATCTGTGCCGGGACCGNAAATCTATGCCGGGACCGAGGATTGAACCCCGGCCGCCAGCATAGAAGTCTAACACCTTACCCCTAGACCGCCAGGTCACCCACCTTAACTAATCAGTGTGTGAATCTTTGGCTTTGTACCTTAGCGGGAAGTCTAAGAAAAACTCTGGACAAACAGAAACCACATGAATTTTATCATATAACTTATACATTCCATCTCGTATACTATAAATCTTGGAAAACTAACTTTATAATCAAGTAATATCCACCCTGCACAGTACATTTACCAAACAATTCTGTAATAAATGTCATTCATGCATTTTTTTTCCACCAAGTTGATGTTTTAGTGAATATTCAAAAGGGACCATAATACTTCAAAACTTACTGACGAAGATACTAGACTATTCATAAAATAAAGTCTTATTTACTATGAAATTACTAAAAAGTGTCTGTATTAATTACTTTTTAAAACTTCTTTTCTCTCCTTATTTAAATAATGAAACTCTTCTTTTCAATATTTATTTCCCGATTGCATATAAATAAGGAGGACTGTGCTCATAGTGGAAATTAGATACAGTCCCTTTTATTATTATTATTATTATTATTATTATTATTATTATTACTAGCACAGCTATCTCTGAATTTAAATTAATATATTGGATTGAATTCACCTTCTTTAGATTCTGTCCGGAGGATATTAAAAAGTATTCATTGCAATCTTTACAAAATGTAGGACCTTTTAATTTTGTAAAATTATTCAATGTACTTTCTTTTTTAAAATGCATTCATACCAAATAGTTTTAAAACATATTATCATGACTGGGAACCCTAAAAAATGGTTTTAACTTCTTTTTTTTACATTTACCATGTTTCTATTTCTTTTAAGAACCACGTCTTACGACTCTTCCGGGCTATCCATTATAATTGCATTAATAAGTATAGAGAGTGGGATGAGGAAGGTATAACTTAAAGTAAAGGCACCCGTATTTGCGGAAAGATAGAGGGGGAAATATTTGGAAAGAAATGCCTTGGTAAACTCGGCCATAATTTTACCGCCAACAACCTCACATCCTCAGTGAACCAAACCAAAACAGTTTGACGCCTTAACCCTCATAATTACTGAAGTGGAGATGATTTTTACGTAAAAAATTATTTGAACCCGTAAGAACAAGAAAAAAATATATCATTAGTTTGGTCTAGTCTGATTTTCCGACGATGGGGAGGTTGGAGTTCGAGTCCCGGTTGGATGTCCTGACGATAGATTTTCCTCTCAACTCCATATTCTTCATCTACTACCACTATCACGGGCAACCTGGACGGATAACAGGATGTCGTGCAAATAAAAAGCACCATTTTATTGGGCTTACAACATTTTAGTTAGCAAAGTTTTTCTCAAAACAAGTTAAAACTTCCTGTTGATATATTTCTTCAGTACGGTCTCCACATCGGCGATCAGTGAAGTATTAGAGTGGTGTAATTTGTTGTCAGCGAATAAAGTTTTAACCAACGTGAAGCTAAACTCCAAAACTAGTAACAATATTTGGAAGCTGTTCGTCCATGATAACGTCTTGTGAGTGGGAGTATTTCAACAGATGTTGCAGCTCCGGAATAAACGAGAGTCGTCGTATTAATCATCCATCACGGCACATTAAGGGGGAGCATGCCCATTTTTTTTTTAAATTGGAAATTTGGATTAGAGCATGTGTGCCACCACATCTTACCGGGGTATAAAGATATTTACACTGATGATATAACGATTTGTAAGGTAAAGTTTAAGGTAATTGTACCCACATTTGCGTGCATTGAGATGTGGAGGAAGTCACAGAGAGATAATTTTTTTTATCAGTGCTACTGCTCGAAATTCGAGCCATGAACCCTTCCCTTCACCGCTCAACAAGACAAGATGAGATTTATCTTTGGAAATATGTGCTTTATGCCTTGACAAGAAGTGATACCTTATTATAACTACATAACAGGTCATGGTCACTTTGAGCTCAAACCTGATTTTGATTAACACCTAATTAAAAAAAATTCAGATGAAAACACCATTACCCACACCAGTGGGAACTTTGAGAAAGGCGTCAGTTTCATCTTGTCTGGTTTGCCAGTGACAGGTAGGCTAAGGTTAGAATCCTGACCAAGTTTATTGAAATTACTTTTTTTCGTATGTTTTGCTGCTCTAAACCCACGCAAATACTGATATATTTTCTTTTAACTCTTATCTTTTGAATACTTAAGCATCCCATTAGTGTAAATATGCCAAGAGTCCAGACGATTTGTGAGGTGAAAAGAAAGGGGTAAAAAAACACTATAGCCTGTTCATGGTAACTTTGGTATTTATTTGACAGTTAAAAAATGACTGAAATTGTGCTCAAGTCAAATATAACTTGATTTTCTTATGATTAAACTGTAACGTTATGGAATAAACATAGGACCATGGACATTACAACCGAGTCTTCCACTCAAAGTGACTATGTGTTGGTTCAACAACAAAAACATACCGACGCGGCAGAAGATATATGTCACAGTGAAAACCCGTTTTTAGTTAGAACGCGTTCTTACTAGTTAAAACTAGATTATACTGAATACCTTTGTTACAACTAGAATTTACTGCTGGTCAGTAAGACGCTTTGTCGATTCCGAGGGCGAACAATAGATTAATTAACGCGAACAATGGGGCCTTAATTGGCTAGGGGG
>CABFOW010010052.1:0-11708 GCA_902141385.1 Timema californicum
ACTTAATTTAATATATGTAAACATTGTCATTAGTCAGGTTGGGAATCAGCTGATTAACTTTGAAGATTTCACGGGAAATAAAATAGGAAATCGTTCACAAAAAATAGAAAAAATAAGCAAATATAAGGTAGGATGGCAAATTACATCACAACATCTAGTCTGCATGTTCACCGCTGCAGATAACTGTACTGTTAGTAATTTTTTAGTAGAACAAAGTTTTTAGATCCAGCATGTTTAACTATATCAAGCATATTATATATATATACATACATTATATATACATACATACATTATATATATACATAGTTATATATATTATATATATACATATATTATATACATAATTATATATATATTATATATATATAATTCATCGTAGTTTGTTAAAATGTTAAAAAACATACTTTTATTTTTTGTCCTTGTTCATCATTTTAACATACAGTGCATCAAATACATATGACATAGGTTTTTTTTACTTAGACACATAAAAATACGAGAAGATTTATCAACAATGATTCTTGAGCAGAACATAAGGATAACTGGTTTATGTCTATAAGGTATTAGTGAAAAAAGTTTATTGCAGATTATGTAAAACGTTTGAACCTATCTTGAATTCAACTTAAGTTTGAACTAATTGCAACAAAAAACCATTTTGGGACAAAGACAAGTTTCAGGGAACAGGAAGATAAGAATAAATTTTGCAAAAAAAAAAAATCAAAAAAATCACCAGCATCCATTTGTAAAGATGATGAAAAGTCACAAAGGCGAAATTTCTCACTTGTCATTTCTTTAGACATCTGCATTATTTATAGAAAATTATTAGCATACAAATTAAAGTTAAAGCCTTGGATCTCTTAATTTTGTTTTATAATACTTATGGTATAGTAATGTGAAAATATAACATTTTCATGTGCTATGTACCATAGCAGATGATTTGAAAAGTATTTAGGCTGATTTAACATTTAGTTGTGCTATTTTTATAAAAAAAAATCATTATATCCTGATATATTATGCTATGACTTATTTTTTTCTGTGCTAGTTCCTGCTATTTTTTTTTTGTTAAATGTTTAGTTAACATTCCAAAAACCCTAATTCTGAAATGTTTTTTTAAATTTTTTAATCAAGCATACTATTATATTATGTTATTATTCTATTTTTGATCTACCAACATCTGTTAACTCTGTTTTAACTCCTTATAATATGTTTTTTATTAATTTAATAAAAAATTGTGGTGCCAAGGACATGGATACATGCTTACCTTCATTTATTGGTGATTCAAATTATATAAACAAAAAGAAGATCTATCCAACACGCATCGGGTGTCGCATGGCTTAACGAGTCATTATCGAGTTAGAATATATTGATGGCGATGGAGATAAAGAGGTTCGAATCCTTATCGGGTGTACTAAGGGTGATTTTTTACTAAATGGTTTTTCCACTCTATCTCCAGATAAATTCTGATGCATTTCCCTTAGAACTCTACCCTCCTCCTTCCTAGCCTAGTAGCGTAATTAATGTAGGCGTACAGCCCGAACTAGTACTAAGACCTAACGGTTGAGCCTCTCTATAATTGAATTCTTGTCCTTATTCTGAGCGGCTGCGTTGTGGTTACTCTCCCAGAAGATAAACAGAGGTACCTATGAGAGGTTTCAGCATACTTAGTGTGTTTGCTCGATAGAGGTTAGTGTTAGTGTTGGGGCTGTTTGCCAAGACATCACCCAACTTTCACTAAACCACGTTCAATGACACAGGTCACGTTCAAGCTAGGGCTCCACACTAGACAAGTGAACTTTGGAAATTATTTTGTATCTACATATATAATATATGTATATGTGATCTGGTAATTTATATATAGATAAATAATTTATTTATACATATACTATATAGAATGTATATCATGGTCGCTTAATTTAAATATATATATAAACAATCAATTAATATGGGCATATATGTAGGTATTGTGTACAATAACTTATATGTTATTATTAACACCGAGTCTTATTACCCATTCAGGTTGTACGCACTTACGCTAATGTGTAATTGTTGGGTGATTGTGAGATGAAATGGAGGACCTACAGTTTAGCGTGGGATACGAACCACGGTGGAGGCCTGGCATTCCCCACATTCACAAGTTGTGATTAATACACATATTTTCAGAGGTTAAGAAGGGTTTGGTAATCAGATAAATATGTGTCGGGACCGAGGATTGAATCCCGGAACCCCAGCACAGAAGTCCGACACCTTACCCCTAGACCACCAGGTCACCCAATAACTTATATACATATAAATATAAACATATATACGTATACATGCGATCACCTAATTTACATCTGTATACATTATATAAACGATCGGATTATTTATATAAAAAATATATATATAAGATGATCATATATATACTATATATATATATATATATAAACATAATAAATTGTGCATATTTATATACAAATATATATACTATATATATATATATATATATATATAAACATAATAAATTGTGCATATTTATATACATGAATGGTAACTAAACAGGTCTTCATTGAGTGCGCGAAAGATGTGTGTAGACTTGCTCTAGTGAGAAACTTAAAACGAGATGCAGGGTGGAATGAACAGGTGAAAGAAGCTGTAAGCGAGAAAAAAGAAGCGTGCAAACGAATGATTGCTGTTAGGATTAAAAAAAAACACGTGAGAGTTTGTGGAACATTGACAAAGAGAAAAGGATGAATACAAAGAGAGTAGTAAAAGAGGTAAGGAGTAAATTAGGATAAAAGAAGGAGAAAGAATGCAGAATGATTTTGAAAGAAATGCAATGTCATTCTGTAAGTAGATAAAGAAAACAAGCAAGGAGTGCAAGCAAATACCTGTGGCTTTCATAATTAACATGGTGATGAAAACAGTCTAAGAGAGCATTGAAGGGAGTACTTTGATTAATTGTAAGGCAAACTAACGAGGCTGAGGTGAATTTATGAACTTGTTAAAGAATCGCAAAGCTGCGGGCGTTGATGGGTTCACAAGTGACATGCTTAAGTGTGCCAGATTGTATGAGTTGTTTAATGTGTGTGTAGAATTTAGACTGCTCCCAAAGATTGGAAGAATGCAGTCATCATTCCCTTGTACAAAGGCAGAGGCGGAAAGAGTGAGTGTAGTTATAATTATAGATAAAGTAGGGCGTTGATTATCCGAGTCAAAGTTTTTAGGTGAGGTTTAACAGAGAGGCTGCGTGATTTGCAATGTGCAATATGGTTTCATACCAGGTAGAGATTTTATGGACAAGATATTACATGGCAACAACTGTTTGAGAAATGTATGGCAGTAAGGAAGAAAGTGTATTGTGCATTTGTTGATCTAGAGAAATCCTACGATTGGATGAATAGGATTATGTTATGAAATGTTATAAGAATTAAAAGTGTGGGCGCATAATTATTAAATGCAATTATAGTGGTTTGTGATTATGGAAGTAAAGAGCGCGCTAAGGCAGACGGAGCTTTGAGCGAATGGTTTGACATTTAAAAGGGTGTTAGACAAGATTGTGTAATGTCTTCATAGTTATTTGATGCATTCATAGATTAATGTTTTAAGGGATGCTTGCGAGGACACAGTTGGTGTGCAAATGTACAATGTTAAGGTGAGTATGCTGTTATCAAGCACGTATCCTGGGGGAGGGGGCTCATGGTGCTGAAGGCTCTCCCGCCACCCCCCTCCCCCCCAATCTAATAAAAAATTTAAAATTATTATAAAAATATAGTAATCAATTCTTAATTAAGAAATACAGTAGTAATTCATTTCAATTTCACTTTCTTAACCGGACTAAATGATGCAATATATTCAAGAATTCCTCCACATGCGGGGATAGCAAATGTGTCAAAATTTCATTTTAAAAATGATATATACATACAGATGAACCATGCTTACATTCACTAAAATTAATATACTTTTTTTTATTTTAATAGAAAATGTAGTTGTTTTTATATAAATGTATGTAAAATTAGTATATTTTCTATTAAAAGTCATTAAAGGTATAATAATTATTTGTGAATGCAAGAATACTTCATTATATTTTTGTATAAAATTTTGATATGTTTTTCTCTCTGTTCAGGTCAGATTTGTCCCCCCTCCCCTACCTCTTCCCATTGTTTAGTCTTAAGGTGACCGTCATTGTCGGACAATATTTGAAGAATGAGGAGGCCCTCCCTCCACCTCACCCCCGAAAGAAAATTCTGGATACAGACTTGGCTGCTATATGCAGGTGATGTATTAATGGCTTAGATTGAAAGTGAATTGCATAATGCATCAAATCTTTTTTTAAATTAATGTTGCAACAGTCGAAATGAATATAGGTAAGAATGTAGTATCCAAAACAAAGCTAATATCTTTGAAAAGGATGTATCAGGAAATGATTGTCAGCACCATTTAAATGGAAAGCTGTTAGAACAAGTGAATAGTTTTGTGTATATGTGCAGAATATTCGGTAAAATTGAAAGTATGTATGGTGAAATCTACGGACGGGTAAATGAATCTTGGAGAATAGTTGGATGTATGTGGATTATTGCAAAGAATGAAATAGTATCGAAAGAGGCAAATATGGCAGAAGGGTATTAATACCAACATTGTTTTGTGGATGTGAAGCGACGTTTTTGTCAGGAAAAACAAAAAAGTAAGGTGACCTTTTTGTTAAAATGAGATACCATATAATAAATGTATGTGGAAAAACTCGTATGGACAGACTTAGTAATAAATGGGCTCTAAATTAGTCCAGTTTGAAAGATAATCTAATAATTCACGGTAAAGAGGCCCCTTATTTTGGCTAAGGCATGTTGAGAGTAAGATTGTGGATCGAGTGTCGAAGAAAATATATGATGTAAGAGTTTGTGGATTAACAGGAAGGGGTAGACCATGTTGGACGTTCTTATTGTTTCTCTTTTTCACACATTCGCTTACAACATTTAAGAGTTTAGGAATAAACGAAAATGATATGACTTGGTTTATGAATGTTGGTGAAGCGATGGGCGTATAAAACGATAAGAATGTGTGTAGAAAGTTAGGATGGATTTAGTACGGAGCTGTTTAAAATATGTTAACTATATGTAAAGATTTTTGCCCACCCCGTAAAAGAATGGCGTGAATAGGTATATATACATACATGTACACACATACACCAAGTTTTTCATTTTGCCAGTATGTATGTTCACCCTGCTTAATGTTATTCAAGAACCGATGCGTATCAGGGTTTGTTTACTAGCCAAGTCACGTGGTTGTGATTCAACAACAGAGAGGAATCGGTTCAATTATCAAGGCGTAGTCAGTCTGTTTTCATCGCAGCTATCTAGAAACATGCCGCGTACACCGATAACGACGTTTGACTGGACCCGGATTGTGACTTTGCTTCAAAGTGGGTAAGATGTTGCAGCTATCGTACATCCAGCCAAAGGGATATTTAGATAGTGTGGAGAAAATTCAGAGAGAGACAGAGTATTGACGACAGATCATCTTCGTGTGACAACAACAGTTCAAGTTCGCTACGTGCAGATTCTAGCGTGTGCACCCAAGCTCCACGCGTTTGAGAAATCACATCCCTCAAGCGTCAGTAATAAACATTTCTGATCAAACGATGCGTCGGTGACTGCAAGAAGTTAGACTCCATTCTTGGATACTCATCAGACGTTTCGAACTACGACCACCAAACCACATCTGATAAATAAACTAGAACAGCATGCTCAGAAATCGGACCACAAAACAGTGGATAAATATCCTATTTTATGATTAGAGTTGGGTTTAAATGTAGCTTTTACACATGACGTGCAAGTCTGTAGTTAGTCCACGCTTTCATTGGTGTGTCTGTGATGATTTGGTCTGGCTATCGTACATAACTAGCTACCGTAAGATGCACCCTAACTGGTATCCGATACGTGTAAGTTATCGTAGAACCCTTTGATTCCTTACAGAAGGGTAGGAGGGAACCACTTAATTGTGGTAGATGACCATTTCACGCCACATCATGCACACGTGATTTGGTAGTGCCTTGAAAGCAATGACATCGCCCTACTGAAATGGACTGCAAGAGTCAACGGACATGAATCTGATATACCATGCTTAGAACATGCTTAAACAGGCCATTCATCATCGTCCCCACCCACCTGAGAAAGTGCAGCAGCTTATTGGTGCTGCGGTGGAAGAATCGGACAATCTTGCACTAGATGACATGGATAACCTCAGTCTAAGCTTGCGGGCCAGAGTGAAGGACATACTTACACTAGGTAACAGCGATGTAAGGGTGTCCAGTGATGGGAGGCGAATAAGACATGAAGTGATCTTTGGTTGGCTTCCTAGAGATGACTTCCTTAAAATCTCTGTTCATTTCGTTAGTTCCCACTCTCAAGGGGTTTTGTTTTGACTCTTTGATTATTTTAATATACAATATGTTGCTAAATAAATTTATTAGCCTTGGATCTGGTATTGTGCATAATTTTGTTGATGCGTAAGCCTATGTAAAACAATCTGAATAGGTAAGGAAATTATTATTTTAGATTATATATATCTATCTGCCTAGTTAGATTTTTTTGTAAACAGTACTATTACACTTTGCTGCTTTTTTCTCTGAACCAAAATGTTAGATAACTTAATTTCTTCTTTTCGTGAAAGTAATATAGCCTATACATTTATGTGTGTGTTCAAACTTCCAGTAAGTGTAAATTGTAAATAGGTAATGAAAAATAATTTGTATTAGCCCCTGGATTATTTGCGAATCACTAATAGTGCCTATATTGAATATTTTGTAATTTGGTGTATTTAATAAAGAGCTATAGGTTTTCTGTATCCAAATTTTCTAGACTGGTAGTTCTATATGTGTTAATTAGCTAGTTATAGTTCCATTAAATTAGCGTAATTTTTAAATACACATATTTTCTAAAATTCAAACGTCCTCGCACGAATAGTATCATTTTGTAAAAATGTCATTTAAATTAAAACCATTCCTCTTATAAAACTAAATAAAATTAAATGAGTACTTCAAGATAAGATATTAAGGTCCTTGGCCCTGTCAAATGCCAGTCTAAAACTTATTTTGTGGAATGGAGGGTGGGAGTGTGAAGGGCGTGGCACGGCGTAGCGTGGCGTGGCGTGGCTTGGCTTCACCACCGATCAAAGTATCCTTCTACGCCAACAAAAAAAGATGGATCACGGAAACAGTAGCTGGCGCTAGCTACCAGACAGATCTTGCGGACATACGTTTTAAATTATCAGTTTTCTCGAGAACGACTGAATTTTTTATAATAATATTTTCAAAACCTCTTCAAAGATTACCGTATCAATGCAAAATTTTTGAAATTTGATCACTGATAAAATAATAGAGGGGGTATTTAAATAAAAAGTATAACTTAATCAACATGTGTTCTATTCTTTAACAAATCGTTTCCTAAAAGAAAATTAATAAACCATAAAAATGCTTGAAGCTATACGTTTGTTCCCATGGATCTGCATTTCCACACCAAATGAAAAGGGCCAATCGCCTTCAATGAAAAAAGTTTGAAAATTTAAAATTGAACAACAATATTCTTCAAAATGACACTGCTTGAGACCATGAAATCATGCTTTATGTGACTGGCACTGTTGCCTTTTCACAACAACTGTAAAAAATATATTAAAGGTAATTAGGTCGGATCATCTCCAGGCATTCCTCAATTAGCTCCCGCTGCATAGTATTATGTCATCAAACATTCAGAACTATGTTTATTTTCTGAGATACGGGAGTTTTAACTGGTGCATACACGAATGATGTGAATACGCAACGGTGCCAGTCATGATATCATACGTTTGGCTCATTTCCAGCGTATGTTTACATTGCATAGTTTGTGCAAGTTCTATGCCATGTCTGAAAGATATATAACGTTTCTTTAGTTTTCTGTAGTTATTCACGTTCAGGCGCTATTATGTATAAAAAAAATACGAATTGAAGGAAAGAACTCAAGAAAGACATATCTTTTTTCAACAAAAATTTAAGTAAAACTACAGCAAAGCAGTTGATCAAGAAAGTTTGAGCGAATGCATTTTTTTAATAAAATAAAATAATAAAATGATAATGCAGAAGTAAGTATTCAGTAATTTTGTAATAGAGTAAAATATAAAATAATGCCTCATAATATTGTTATAATTCTCAAACACTAAGCTATATTTTTGTAACAGTTTAATATTATTGTAATTTTTTTACTAAAATTTACAAAATTGCGATATTATTCAAATATTAATTTAATAATATTGCTTCAATAATATGATAATATATTAAAGTATGTATTTTTAATTATTATTTAGAACACGTTAAAAAAATGCAAAGATGCCAGCCAGTCTTCATGTTATTATTTTAGGGCCTATCCCCAAAGGTTAAAAACAAATGAGTAAAACAATGACGCAAATTTCCTCCAAGAAAACAGATAATACCGTGGTAAATTGATTTCGTATTACGTTACACGAGTGTAGGCGACTGACCTGATAATTGGAAACTCCCCAACCTAGTTTACTTTAAGAGATTGGATACAGAGCAAACATACTCACGGTTCTATCAAAATGTTTTATGGCACATACTAAAAGTTTATAATAGCACAAACAATATAATCAGGGAGGGAAATTTGGTGAGATCCACACAATATTTTAGAAATAAAATTGTTAGTAACTTCCATTAATGTGACTTCACAACAGTTTTTTTCAAATAATTTTTGCCGTTTTATTATTAATGAAACAGGATCTAACATTATTCTATTTGTGAATAAGGTAAATTTGTTTTATAATATTTTAAGAGGAAAAACTTTTGGGAAGTTTTGGATTAACCAGGAAAGCGTATTTTTTACTATAATATTAACGAAAGAATACTATAACGATATCCTCTTCTATAACTTTATACTTATATAATTTAATATTAAATATATATATATATACTTATACAATTTAATATTAAATATATATATATATATATATATACATTTCGAGAGAGAGAGAGAAATAAAAGGAGAGAAATTATATACAGGGATATATATTAAAAGTGTCATCATCCAATTTTATTTTATATTTTTTTAAATATTATGTATACATCACTTTTTAAAATTAAAAATGATGGAGACATTTTACACTCGTTACTGCGACTGACTTTAATTATATATATATATATAAATTCACACATAGAGTATATATCAATTAATATATTTTAACATATTAAATTCAGATACATATACTTCCTGTGATGAAACGGCTATTTGGCAAAATTAATTATTCTCTATCCGATAAACTTAATCATGATGCTTAGTTTTGATTGCGAGCACTAATTACTTTAATTATAGTAACCGTTTGTTTAAAAAGTAATGGAAATGTTTAACATTAATAAATAGTAGTTCTGTGAAAAGATGACATCGCTCCCTCCATTCATAAAAGGGTAATTGAATCATGTTAAGAATTATTTTATGTTCTTATACCTAATACGATATTAACTTTTTTTTTCTTTCAAAAGTCAATATATCCTATAATTTCTCCTAAGATTTGAAGTTGATATTGGTCCTTGATGATCAAGATAGACATATGGAGGAGAGCCGTTTTTCACGCAGTTTAAGAAGCCAATCCTGTAATAAGTATTGAATAATAAATATACCTTAGGTACCTGATTGAATGCTAAGAATTTCAAGTTTATATGACTTGAGATGAGCTATTAAATGAAAAACCTTTTGAGTGTCCACCATATTTAAACTGATGATCGTATTGAAAAACCATGAACAATACATTGTTTGGTGGAGGTCAAGTCCGTGTCAAGTTTCGTTAAAATGTCTGCTCTCACTAGATTGTTATCGTGGAGTGAATGTGTGTATCGACAAGGAAACAAATCTTCAAACGGTCAAGATAGTACAGAACCTTGCTTGGTTCACTTTATTATTATTATTATTATTATTATTATTATTATTATTATTAGCAATTATATTTATTATTATATTTAATTTTTACAATCGTTGGTCAATTTAAACGTCACGTTTTTAGTAATTTATTGCCATAGCAATTAGATTAACGTATGTCTAGACATATTTATCACTTATTGTGTTTGTCAGGGGAAGAAAAATAGTAAGTTTAGAGGAAAAAACTGATTTAAACTCTAAGTGAGTATAAAATTAATATTTACATCGATAAGTCGACGGTAATGAGTTTATCCAAGAGAGCAGAACTACTGAACACCAATGAAATAGATACACATAAGAAGAATGTAGAACATTTAAAATAATTTGGAAGTTTAATTTTGAAAGGCGCGCAGTTGTCATTTGAGATAAAGTTAAAAATATCAACTGCCAGGGCTGTTTTCAGCAATACGTGGGTGCCATTGACTGGCAAACTGAATATGGGGACGAGATAGAAATTGAAACAGTGTCACATGGCGAAGCATCGCTTTGGATGGCGTTTAAACATGGACTCTTAGAATAAAGTAAAATAAATATTTTAAAAGCTTTGTGATGTGGTGTTGGAGGAAAGTATAGACGGTGAAGGGGGTTGATTGGGTGGATAGTGGTTAAGTTCCAAGACGATTAAATTAAAATAGTATCATTATTCAGGTAGCTAGCTATACGAATAAAGTCAAACTGGATGGGTCACTTAATATTACAAAATGGTTTATTAAACGAAGTAATAGAAGATATGAGTGAAAGGATGAAGGGACCAGGAATACCATGAATGAAATTGATTGATGATGACCTGAAATAAGATGAGGTATCAGGATTCAAAAAAGGAGTTGCTTGTCCGATATGTTGTAGGGCTCGATTCGTACAAACCTATGGACGTGTACAGGGACAATACGCACAGTAAATAATAAATACAAATTAGATTTTTCTACCTTTTAAGTAAGCAAATATTATTGAAATGTATATAATAATGTTGTATTTATTTTATAAACTGGTTATGTTCATCTTAAATTGGAAGAGATGAATAGTGATAAAATAAATTAGTTATTTGAATAGCTTTAAAATTTGTTTTGTCTTAAAGAGTGAGAGGGTGTTTCCCTTTAGAATTAGTACAGTAGCCCCATGGCTTCTTTGGTGCTGACCGACAGCTCACAGCTGACAACTAAAAGCTTTGAAAAGTTACCGGACCAAATTATGTATTCCTACGCCGAACCATATGATCAGAAAAAACATGTATTTAGCAGCTGTCACTTCTGACGGCCAACATTAAGGTAGATACTTAAATGTTGACTGTCAGAAGTTAGCTGTGAGTTGTAAGTCAGCACCAAAGAAGCCTTGGGGCTACTGTATTAACATAGTACTAGTGTGTCGGTGCACCGCCTAGCCTCCTAGTGGTAGTGACACGGGTAAGGGTATCCTGGCCACCAAATCAGTCAGTCCCTATAGTGGGATACTGGTTTGTAAGATCAGCACAAGCGCACTCAGGGTGAGAGTGCAATATGGTTGTACTTGTGGTATACTGGCTAAAATGCGCCAACACTGATTGGTAAAACCTCTTTGCCGTAAGCAGCGAGTACTATTATGGGTTAGAGTATGATCAAGGTTAATAACCTGGTCTATTCTATTTAAAATTACTACAAGAAACTGTGAAAGAATAGCCTTGGATGACCAAAGTTATGATGGACAGCTGAGATTAAAACTGAAGCACCCATCTGTTGACAGCTGGGGAGAACATGAGTAAGGGGCTTTGTCGATTCCGAGGGCGAACAATAGATTAATTAGCGCGAA
>CABFOW010010053.1:0-11707 GCA_902141385.1 Timema californicum
TGAAATGGAGGACCTGCAGTTTAACGTGGGATCCGAACCACGGTGGAGGCCTGGCATTCCACACATTCACAAGTTGTGATTATACTAAAAATTAATTTAGAAATTAAGGAATTCAAATTTTTAATCAATACCATTTGTGCCTGTAGGTACTAAAATAATTGTATTACTTACTGACCGACCTTCATGCAAGAAATTTATTATTAACAATAACTAACTTAAGAAATATTTAATTTTTATGGATTTGAATATTTTTTAAATATATTTAAAGTCAAGTATATATTCCTGATTTTTAAAAATTTGACTAAATATTATTTTTATAATAAATCTGTAACTTAATTATATCAAATAAAGTGTACTCACTAGTAGATATAGGCATAGCCTGTCTTGAATCAGCATTGTCTATAACAAGATAATATATTATTATTAAAAGTCAAGCTATAAGCATACACCTAATATACATATTTAAGTTAGTCATACATCGCTTAACATTTTGGAGATCTTGAACATAGTCTAGAAATGATTACTTAATCTAATGGGTAGGTATGCGGAGGTCAATTGGGAGTGTTTGCACTCACGCTACTTTATAAAAAGGATGAAATAGCCACAGCGATAAAATACATTTGGTAAATCACCTCAGTACACTTGACCGAGATTCAAACATCGACCTCCCGTCACCAGCACATTGACGCTTTAGATCACGTAGCTTCCATTGAAAACACACACACACACACACATATATATGTGTACACTAGTCAAAGACAAATATCACTTGTGTTTAACAAAACGACACTAACTAATCTTATTGCACTTAGGACCAATTATTGACATCAGTGAAGTATTAACATATCTGCGCTAGAGATATGAGATAAGGCCCATTAATAGTTATGTTTCATTTTTTTTAGCACGGCGTCTTACTACCCCTTCGGGCTATACGATTAATTACTAATTACGATAATGGGTTAGGAATTGGGAAGGTTTAATATAGGGAAAGTGAATCCACATTTGCGGGGAGGAAGAGTGGAAAACCAATTATAAAAACTACCCCCAGTTTACCCGACCAAGATTCGAACCTCGATCTCCCCGTCCTCGGCAGTCTATTTCAACACGAAACTAGCACGCTCTCTAACTACGGCACTGAGGTGGATGGTTCATCATTTAACTCTAAGCACAATATACACAGGGTAATTCAGATCTCCAGGTAAGTAATGATACAGGTTGTAGAGGGTGACAAGACAAGTATTTCCGCGTAATAAACTTTGGGAAAGGGACGCCAAATGGTGGTACTACGATATGTGAAAGTTGGCACTGTTGCCCCTGGGAGGTAGTCAACACACGCTGCAAACCTACACAGACATCCTCAACACTGACTCCCTTGACACAGACGACTGTCCCAGAGTAGCACAAACGACTGTTCCAGAGTAGCACAGACTGTCCCAGAGTAGCACAGCGGCATTGAACTGTTGCCCCTGGGAGGTAGTCAACACACGCGGCAAACCTATACAGACATCCTCAACACTGTCTCTCCTGACACACAGACTGTTCCAGAGTAGCACAGACTGTTACAGAGTAGCACAGACTGTCCCAGAGTAGCACAGACTGTTCCAGAGTAGCACAGACTGTCCCAGAGTAGCACAGACTGTCCCAGAGTAGCACAGAGGCATTGAACTGTTGCACCTGGGAGGTAGTCAACACACGTGGCAAACCTACACAGACATCCTCAACACTGTCTCTCCTGACACACACGACTGTCCCAGAGTAGCACAGACTGTTCCAGAATAGCACATACTGTTCTAGAGTAGCACAGACTGTCCCAGAGTAGCACAGAGGCATTGAACTGTTGCACCTGGGAGGTAGTCAACACACGCTGCAAACCTACACAGACATCCTCAACACTGCCTCCCTTGACACAGACGACTGTCCCAGAGTAGCACAGACTGTTTCAGAGTAGCACAGACTGTTCCAGAGTAGCACAGACTGTCTCAGAGTAGCACAGAGGCATTGAACTGTTGCACCTGGGAGGTAGTCAACACACGCGGCAAACCTACACAGACATCCTCAACACTGTCTCTCCTGACACACACGACTGTCCCAGAGTAGCACAGACTGTCTCAGAGTAGCACAGACTGTCCCAGAGTAGCACAGCGGCATTGAACTGTTGCCCCTGGGAGGTAGTCAACACACGCGGCAAACCTACACAGACATCCTCAACACTGCCTCTCCTGACACACACGACTGTTCCAGAGTAGCACAGACTGTCTCAGAGTAGCACAGACTGCCCCAGAGTAGCACAGACTGTCCCAGAGTAACACAGACTGTCCCAGAGTAGCACAGACTGTTCCAGAGTAGCACAGACTGTCCCAGAGTAGCACAGACTGTCCCAGAGTAGCACAGACTGTCCCAGAGTAGCACAGACTGTCCCAGAGTAGCACAGACTGTCCCAGAGTAGCACAGACTGTTCCAGAGTAGCACAGACTGCCCCAGAGTAGCACAGACTGTCCCAGAGTAACACAGACTGTCCCAGAGTAGCAAAGACTGTCCCAGAGTAGCACAGACTTTCCCAGAGTAGCACAGACTGTCCCAGAGTAGCACAGACTTTCCCAGAATAGCACAGACTGTCCCAGAGTAGCACAGACGGTCCCAGAGTAGCACAGACTGTCCCAGAGTAGCACAGACTGTCCCAGAGTAGCACAGACTGTCCCAGAGTAGCACAGCTTTATTGAACTGTTGGCTGTCAACATTGAGGGACATTACACGTTCCTTAAAATGGTAGACATGATTTGTGGGACAGAGGTGACTGGAAGATTCATTAGATGACCCCCAGGTGCGTACAGAGTCGACTTTGTTGCCATTTGACGTCACTCACCCCAAGTTAATTACGTGGAAATGCTCCTTACAGCCTGTTTAGTATTTTACATGAATATCTTAATAAGCCTGTATATTTATGTGTGTGTAGGTTAAGCTTTCAGTTAAATGATGAACCATGATAAAATATAAGCATGTGTGTGTGTATGCGCTTCGGATAAATAACATATTTATTTCATCAGTTAACGGTTATAAATATGTGCACTCACCCTACCAGATTTAATTTTATGTATGTACACCATACTTCAGTCTGTAATAATTAAATATTCTAGGTTCGATTACCGGAATGATGATAAATACAACTTCCCTTTTCATGGGGATGACGTTTGGTAGGACTGAATGTTAATATCCAAACCATAACAAATAATTTAATGCACTGTACGGGTGGGTAGACTATAAGTCTGTTTCCACCAGTAGATGAGTTGACTGACTCTCGTGTACAAGTATTTAGCCTGAGAGGATGGCCACACTGGAGCGACTGAGCGCGCGGGCTTGAAATAGAGAATTGGTTCTACTTTTCAAGCACGGCTGCTCGAGGCGGGAGAGTCTAGTTTACAGGGGCTAGGCAATATTATTGTATATTAATCTGTTCATTGAGGAAAGCTTCTCAATTTGACATGATATTTGACTTTTTTTATAACTATCTTTAGGTTTAGCACACATGCTACTAACGGCCTATATTAATTAAAGCTGACATGTTAAAACACTTCAATAGTATAAACAAAGTAGGCCTTAACAAATATGAATCACGATTAGCGTGGATAGAGTCTGGAAAAACCACAACAATAAATTTCTTGCCAAAAACCACCCACACTTCAGTGAGCCAATATTCGAACCTTTGCCTCCTCGTCAACAACTATCGAGATATATCGAGATATATCGAGCTATCTACTAATCACTCCCTCACTCGCCAGTTTGTCCAGGCAGTCGCTCAGTCGCTCGCACGCTTGTAATTCTGGCCGAACCCTACCACAGTAGTTATATACTGGTAGTTTAGTGTAAAGACTCTCTCGTATAAGGTTATTCAGCCTAACATATTATAAATCTACCGTTAGTCAAGTGGAGAGATTCTGAAAGTATTTAGCCTAACATATAGGGCTTCCATTGGTATCTGAAAGTATAGTCACTCTTCTAAGAGCACTAAACCTAGCATACCATGCTTCAACTGGTTATTGAATGAATATAGTCACTCTTCTAAGAGCACTAAACCTAGCATACCATGCTTCCACTGGTTATTGAATGACTATTGTCCTATCACTCCACCGTTAGATGAGTGGTTAAGCCCTCTGGTCTAGTCTTGTTTACTAGAATTCCACAGATATCTTTATGTATATACTTTAGTTTAAGGCGGCGAGCATTCAACCTCTTTATTCTCACCCAGCCTTTTCTTACAGTCATCTTTACCCGCAAGCATTCATCCACATAATCCCGATTAGGTTTAATAAATACCTGTAAAGGGATATTCGCATCCAGGACGTTAGATAATATGTACTAACGTTTAGAATGCACCCTAATCATACACTTGGAAAAAGAGCTAGAGAGTGAACAAAGTTACAGTATTGTCCATACATTCCTCAGTCATAACTCATTATGTACAATCTTAGTCCAAGAGTGTATTGTTTGTTCTAAAGACAGCAGGGCTATGGCACCATTTGGGGAACACTCTCTTGGTGTACGCAGGCGCGCACCGAGAGATGTACATACTGTTATCGGGTCTATTTATTAGACCTCCGTCCACGTGCACACAACTATATGAAACACAACCATTTGCTAAAACTATAGACCCCACTCGATTTCTATGGTTGTTGCAGGTACTGGACATGTATATTACTACACAAGGGACTTGTCTTCTTTGACATAGATGAATATTGGTATTCTCTTGCAGACTATAATACTATCTCACTCATGGACAATATACTAGTGTTACGGTTCGTTACTTACTCTCTACATCTATTCCCTCTTATAAATCTCCCCCACTGTAGCTTACACATTCAGCAGTCCATCACCCTAACCCTCTTGACCACTTCGCCCTGTCACTTCACACACATCTTCCACTCGAGATCCTTGTTCCAGAAAAAAGTGAATTTCCCACATGATTAAATATTTCTCCAACATATATCCCCCTCTTGCCCCCCTCCTCCATTATGAGTCCAAGCTCTATGATTCAGGCCTATTGCAATGCCAATATAAGACCTATTGTAGGGTAACCAGCCTAATATTGCTACGATCATTTGTGTGCTAGACAAAAGGACTTGAGTTCCATTCCCATATTAATGCGTAGTTTTATATATATGATATTTGAATTATGAAATAATAGATCACTATATTTCCAACACTGTTATTTATTTTCTAAGAAAAATTGAAAATCCTTGTAGAAGGAATGGCAAAGCACACATTTTATATTCATCAACAAACTAGTAAGTAATCTGCCATGGATGAAGTATTTAAGTTGAACAAAAAAGGAAACTATATCATAATAACATATAATCTATTTTAATTTTATTTCTCTTTCTGCTCGTATGGTTCTAACAAAAGTCCTATACTATATTTCATTCAAAAACAACAAATAGTTGGCTTAGTATGATAATATTACTACTAATAACATGTATCCAAAATAAAAATATTTTTACCATTTCTACGAGGTTGTACGCTAATTGTGGTCCTTTCTATGAACACTGGAACATCAAATTCTGCAACAAAATTATTCTTTGCAAGTAAATATATTTTAACTTTTTAAAGTAAACACTAGACTAATATGACTTGTTAGTTTAAATTTGGATGCAGCTAGAGGTTGTTTTACATAGTCTTTACCTGTTTTTTTTTAAAGTGGATGCCCTTAGAAGATATTTGGAGACGTCATCTATTGGAAATCTGGAAGACATATTTTTGAAAATATGTTGCCTTTAAAAACAATTTGGAGTGGTCCTCAAGCAATATGTTTTAAACTTGATACCTCTAGGCAGACGAGCTATTGGTAATAGTGGGGATTGAGGAAAACTGAGAGGAGGTTTTTCCCCCGGGAAAGCTTTAAGTCTTGGAGCTTGAAGCTTTTTGACGGGGTTTTAGGTTTTGGTCCAACATTTTGATAGACTTATTTTCTGCACAAGTTTATCGTAATAGATATAAAGGAAAAACGAATTATAACTAATGTTAATAAGTCAACACTGGAAAAAATGTTATATATTAATATTGTATTGATAACCTAATTACTAAATATTGATCCCATATTATCGTATCAGTTTTAAAATATATTCCCAATGATAATAGAACTTAACAATTCTAAGCACAGCCGGTTTGCATTTTGATTTTATAAACATTAAAAGCTCAAGTTATAGAAATAGGCAAATTGTTAAGTATGTTTTCAAAACCTAACTTTTGCATTTTTCTTTGTCAACAACCCTAGTATTGGTTTGATGCGATCTTTGCTCACCCGGACTGGACATGCACACAGCCCTTCGGGTGGTTAGTACTATCCGAACCATCTGGTAGAAAGCACACGTAGGCCTACAAGTGAAGTTCCGAAAAAGTGGAGGTTTCACGTTGCCTTCTGCACTGAATGTCTACGGGTAGTAGCGAAATAGCTGATCAATTTTCCGGAAAGGTATTTTCGTATGATATGATGAATTCAAAGACAATGACCAGATTGCTAACCAGGCCTACATGGAAGTGCGACCTAAACGGTTGTGCTAATTCCTGATTAAATAACATTTTTACAGCATAAAGTTCGTAGATTTAAATTTTTAAGTAGAAAGCAGAAAGTGTATTAAGTATGGGTAAAATTTATTGGATGTTAAAATACCCTAGATTAGTTTTTAAGGAATCCTGTTTTGTTGCTGATGGGGAAGTCATGGTTCGAATACCAGACGAGTGTATTAAAATTTTGCCCTACATGGTTTCCGAATTTTCTTCCACGCCAATGCGGGTACACTTATTATAAAATTATATCCCTTACTCATCCCTAATCCACTATCGTTATTAAAATGCGTAGCCCGGATGGGTAGTAAAATGTAGCAAAAATCATAAGCATTTGTTTTAAAATTGATATAAAATTTGGGTTGTGAACGTAGAAAGCTCATTTAATAGCCTTCTCTTAGCCAATCCTATAAAATAATATTTTATGTAGAATAATTTAAATGGCATATACATCAAATGTAATTTACGATTATTTTAAAGCTTGGGTAATACATATAATTATATATTGCCTCAGTACCCGTTTGGGTTACACGCATACATTAATTACTCTCATGGAACAGAGATGAGGAGGGTAAAATTTAAGAAGATGTGTACACATATTTGCTTCTAGGGAAAGTGGTAAATAGTACACCCAGCCCGAATTTTAGCCCCAATCTCCCCATTTAACAAAGAGTGACGTGTTAGAGCATGCGACCGCCGATGCAGGTAAGATATTTATTGGTTCATTTCCTTGGTAAACTATGACCAAATCGTTTTTAAAGTTTGATCGATACTTGACAAAGATAATATATCAACTTTAATGTATCCCTACACCAATGTATGTGTTATGTAGCTTCCTAATTCTACATATAGTGTCAATTTAAAAAAAACGGTAATATATTTACATATTTTATTATATTTATATATATATATATTCTATCCTGAGTTAACATGAATTGTCACTCATTAAAACAAATAATATTTAGAAACTAACGCATAATATTAAATAATAATGTGTAATCGCAGAATAAAATACTATCACAAGTAAACTAAACAAAGAAGAAATACTTTACATTAAAATACACACCTGAAAGTTCAACCTCGTTTAAATCTAAGTTATTGTTGTGAACATCATTACCATTAGATTGTACATCTTGTGCTCTTCCTTCACCTTCAGTGTCCATTTTAACTTTAGGAGCAGCCTCGCTCTTTACCTTATGATTAATACAATGTTTGGACGCACTAAAAAGTAAAGGAAATTGAGTAATTCTTTTCCAGCACAATTTAATATTTATGTTAATTCAAAGAAAAGCTTAAGATTTATTATGTTGATCTTTCTCGCAAAAAATATAAATAAACCTTTGTAAAATTAGTTCTTTTCACTATCGATTAGCTTAACAATGGCACTGCTAAGATATCCAGAAATATGATTTAAGAGGTAAAATTAAAAACTACACTGTTATCTATTGAATATGTCGAGTAATCTAATCTTTCCCCGAAGAGATAGTAACCCAGATATAATAATGAGCTGATAAAAAAATAGTTGCAAACAAGGTATGCCCTCGCTCCTCCTACAAGACACATGTTCACACATATTTGTTCACACTCATTGATTCGAGAAATAACTCTCCCCTGTTTCAACAAGGACGTGGCCAGGGGTTAACGTGTGTGTCTACTTAACTATTTGGACTATATTATTGTCAAATTAATTTTGTACATTTTATGCGGATAGTAGAGGGGGAAGGGGAAGAGTATCATGCCTTTTTATTCTTCGTGAAACATTCACTTGTAAATCTTTAACCGCTGTAGTGAAACCAAATACCGTTCTTTAGAGGAGGAGGAGGGAACAAATTTATACTGTTCCTTACCCATAACATTCGTACTACAATGAAGATGTGTAGCGGGTTGAAACGTAATAGCCATAGCTTAAGTAGAGGTCTAGGTACGCATTATATTTCCCCTTTTGGAACAAATACATTTTAATCTTCTTTTTACATCTCTAGTGTCACAAGACATTACTATTAGTTCTACTTGAATTATTTTATTGTAGATCTAGTCCATGCATCCAAAAGCTATCATATAAAGGGTATTTTTTGTGATTGTAACTAGAAATAATCGTTCTTTTTGAGAGTGAATCATACTATGAAAGAAATCATCTACCAAACAACGGAGTGTACAGCATTCCGGGGATTTGTTGGACACAGACGCACACAGCCTTAACATTCAACATTAATATCAACATGGAGGTTTATGTATCTAATTAAATTGATTTAAATGCATTCTATTCAAAACAGTGACATAAATTTTGTTTTTGCTTATGTCTTCTCATAATGTTCCTATTACCGTATAATTATTATTTTGAACTTCGAGATATCTCTGAAATAAGTATAGTTAAAATTGTAACTAAAGACTGGATACGTAAAGAAATACTTCAAAATAATATGTAAACATTTTAAGAGAAAATGTAATTATTTTATGTACAGTTTTTTTCGTTATTATATTTAAATATTTAACTACAAGGCCTAAGCATGTACATGCCTTAAGTTACCCTAGGATTGTAATATGTAATAATTATGTAATTTGATTTTAAATATAAAAAATAAATTAATTGAAATGTAATTGAGATTATAATTATTTTTACTACCCCTTACTACTCCTTTTGAATAATACTATTAGGTGATTTCATCTGACCCTAAATTGATTGGAAATATGATCATACTCAAAATAAATATTATTTTTACATTAAATTTAAGCTACTCAGCTTCTTGAATCAACTAATATAATAGTACTAGAACCGTTTAACGAATCTGATAATAATGATACTAACCTCCTAGACCTTGTTTTTGCTAATTTCCACCATCAATTGGTAACGCATAGCTTTCACTCGCCCGCAAATATTGACTTAGTTCATCCACCCTTATTGATTACACTAGATATACCCATTGCAACGAAAATTATTGCTACCCCTACCACATATATTGATTACGTCAAGTTTAAGCAAACAAATAATAGCGACTTATATTCACACTCTTCACATTTTCGTAAATGAGTTAAAACAACTTTGATTATACAGGGTGTTCCCGTGTTAGACGGCTAAAGTTTGGGAAGTGTTAGTGAATAAAAAAACTAATTCAAAATGTATTTTTGGAGATGTGCTCGTTTTTGCTTCCTTTCCGCGCAAAAAGCGAAAAACTCGATAAAAAAAATAGGTAGGTATTAAATGAAATATTTTATTTATTTAGTTCAAATTGACGGCCTCCATCCCGGAGACCTGTCAGTGAGAGAACGAGTGGCTGACCGACATTGTGCGACTGTTGTTTCTTCGTGTTATCCTTTGTCGTAAAGATTGGAGGTCATTAACAGGCACTTGATACACTTTCTGCTTGAGAGCTCCCACACAAAACTTACAGTGACATTAAATCAGGTGAAGGCAGAGGCCAAGCCACAGGACCAGCACGACCGACCTAACTTACAGGAACATTAATATAAGGACCTCTGCAGATAAAACGTGCTTTTATTTAGTTTGTTGCTGATTGTGCGAAAAGGAAGCTAAAATGAACACATCTCCAAAATATATTTTGAGTTAGTTTTTGATATAATACCATTTCCCAAAGTTTAGAGAGCCAATTAGATGAACTCAATATAAAATAGTATCAAAATCAAACCCAAGAATTTTTGGAAATTTTACAAAAATAATCGTGTGAATAAAGTATTCCCGTCAAATCTAAAAATTAATGTCAATATTAATATGGATAATTTATTAATTGACCTACATCAAGTTAGCCCGCCACTTTCTCCAAATGAATTGAAATTTATACAGGCCTTTGTGCTACGTTTGTGCTCATATGTACCCGAAGCTCCGCGTTTGTGCTATTAAATTACTCAAATTATAACGATTTTAATGTGGCGGGCTAACTTGATTTCAAGCTGGCTCACCACATTTTTTAAACAACCTATCTTGATTTTGTGCTCTATTTGTGCTAATATATGCCCAAAGTTCAGCTTTTATGCTATTAAATTAGCCCGTGGCGACGATTTTAATGTGGTGGGCTAACTTGATGTTAAGGTTGGCCCGCCACATTTTTTTATGCCATTCGGTAGTGCTCCGTTTGTGCTCATATGTGCCCGAAATTCAGCTTTTGTGCCATCAAATTACGCTTGTTACTACGATTATAAATCTGTTGTCCACTGTTGTGGTGTGGAGTCAGGCGGGGCGGATTGCTTGGTACCATGTACTTAGTGGAAGATAGCTGGTTCGTCCAGTGGAGCGAAGCGGGAAGTCTAATACTCAACAAATGGAGCACAATTGACTGTATATATTTTAACTCGTTTGTAGAATGAGGCGACTAACAAGCCAAGAATAAAATTTACTAACAAAATATTTTATCTCCTTAAAATGTTATTGTATCTAAGACTTGGGTTGACTTATCTCATCGTCACTGTATAAACAATATTATAATGTACAGTAATAATATATGTTTTTAATTTTAAAAATAACTTTCAGATTAATTTATATTGAATTAAATATTAAAATTTAGTTTATATGCTTAAGCGGGCCTTTATTGCGCTTTTAGTAATCCACTTTATTCCACAACGATGACCAAGTGGTCTTAGACATTGGAATAGCACTTACTCTGCTTGCTATCTACACAAATGTTAGGACTAAAATTATTTTTTAGGAACAAAAAATTATTTTTCTTAGTGCACTCAGGACCCGGATTTTGATGACACGTTAGTTTTTGATACATCATAAACAATTTTCATACGTAGGCCTACTGTACAACAACTAGGCCAAAAAAGTTTATCTCGGGCAACGCCGGGTACTTCAGCTGATAAGATGTAAATTTCACTTTTAAACATTCATAGGCCTACGTACAAAACTATTTCACGTAAAAAGAACAAGTTTTATGACAACTGGGTTAAACCAGACAGTTAATATTTTTATGGATGCCAGTATTTGCATCAGTGAGAGTCTGGAACTTTAGGTGGTTTTTCTGTTTGTAAACTAGAGCATTACCTCTCTAAACAATATATTGTTACTTTTATATTTTGCTTTAAAGACATAGTACTGTGTGAAGTGTGTGCTCAAAATATTTTAAAGTAAGTTAGTTAGTTGTAATCTAGTTTTAAAAAGGAAGGGAAAGAACTGATATATTTCTTGTTTAAAGTGCCA
>CABFOW010010054.1:0-11700 GCA_902141385.1 Timema californicum
AAAGGGGAAGCGCTAATGTTTACATGTTGTTACATGGGGGAAAGGGGAAGCGCTAATGTTTACATGTTGTTACATGGGGGAAGGGGGAAGCTCTAATGTTTACATGTTGTTACATGGGGGAAGGGGGAAGCTCTAATGTTTACATGTTGTTATATGGGGGAAGGGGGAAGCACTAATGTTTACATGTTGTTACATGGGAGGAAGGTTGGGTACATCAAAGTTTTATGTAACAGATCTCAAATTCTAATGTTGAGAAATAATATTATTGTTCAGGTTTCCACCTTTGATAAACATACTTATAAATAACTTCTGAATATCTGTAGCATTGAAAATGCAATCTTAGCACTTTTTGTTTATCAATATTTCAAATGTGCTTAGGTGGCATTGTCTGCCTGAGACTATGCCAAACACATTCGAAAACACATATTTTCATGCGCATGACAGTAACATGTTTATATTCACGACACTTGTTTAGTTTTTTTTTTCAATCTACTGACCACTTCAGGTGCTTTTAGTTGGATAACAACTGTTTGTTGAAGGCCTTAATTTATAAGTATAGTTGAGTTTGAGGGTAATTCAAATTGCTACTGCAAATTCTTTTCTTTAGGCCATGAATAATCGCTTTTATTTGTACTAAATACAAAAATAATTTATTCAAAAAGAGTTGACTTGTTTATTGCTTGTGTATAGAAAACAGCGGAAGAGTGTCAAAAAGATGTTGTAGTGAAATGGAAAGAAGCACAAGTACAGAATTTATCTCAATGCAAGTTTGGGGAGTCCATCAATAGTGTTATTTCTCTATACCAGCAGCATGTTGTGAAAAGTAAAACTTCAACTAGCCTTAATTATTTTCAAAAGGTAGGTATATTTAAGCCTATACCTTCTCCTTTCTGACAAATCTAGATGTGTGTATATATATATATATAAAAATACAACTATCATATACACACTACAAAAAGGTAGGTGTATTTAAGCCTATACCTTCTCCTTTCTGACAAATCTAGATGTATATATATATATAAAAAAATACAACTATCATATACACACTACGGTTGCCTCATGGTCTAAGTTGTCTTTTTCTCAGTAGACTAGATGACCGATGATGGGGAGATGGGGTTCGGATACCAGTCAGGTCTACTGAGGGTTGCTTTTCCTAAATACTTTCCTGCTCTCTCTCCATGCAAATACTTGTAGATTTTCTTTAAAATTCCACCTTTTTAGTATACATTTCGTAGGGTGGTGTAGTCAAATGTAGTTCCATTTTTTTAAATAGTTTAATCCAATGTTCTAGGCATGAGGAAGGTACGATTTTAGAGGTAATTTACCCTCATTAAGATGGAGAGAAAGTATAAAATCATTTAGGAAAGCCACGCTGAGTAAACCCGAGAGGTATTTGAACCCCGATCTCCATTTCATTGGCAATCTAGTCTTCTTTGAGGGTGAAGCCGGGATTCAGGATCGATGTTTGAATGGAATATGAGTCGGGTATTTATAAATTAATTTTGTAAAATTGTAGATCAATCCAATAATAATTTATAAAAGTTGTATACCTAGAATTGTTTAAATAGCTCTCTATATTATGATAATATGACAATAAAAATAGTGCACAATATTAAGAAAGATGTCTTCCCTCATCGTCAAACATTGGATATGGGCACCTTATCATATCATGTAGCAACACTATAGAAAGGGGCCATCCTAGTCAGCACATAGTAGTGCCATGTATATATAGCAGAGGTTTTTACTCATGAACCTGACGAATCAGAGCTCGACATTTGTATTTATATACGTATATTATCTGTATGTGTAGCTATCCATAAATAATTAATTATACTCTCTGAACTAATTTATATTCAGGATTAAAAATCGATTTTAAGAAGTATTAAATCTGACTCCCTCTTTTAGTATCACAAAACTTCCCTATGAAATAATCTCATCCACTCTTGGTGAGAAAAGTTACATTAACACAAATTTGAAAAAGAGGGGGAGGCGGACTGTAGGCTAAATGTCTACATGGTGGGAGGGAGGGATAGAAAGGTAAAAAGAGCGTCATGTGGTTTATGGATGCAGCATTGTAACATGGTTCCTTTATTATCAGGCAGAAAGTGTCGATACATTCTGAAGTGGACTGTATATAAGACTGGTTGTTACATGCCTTTGTCAGGGTCAACATTGAGACAACATTCTGGGGCACTCAACATCACTCGGAAGAGTGTGCAACTGCTGCTGGGGAAGGAAAATTTCCATCCCTACAAGATATTTGTCATGCAGGAATTGTCTGAACGAGTCAAAGAAAACCACCAACAATTTTTTAAGGCTTATATGCAGATTAAGTAGGGTGATTTTAACACTGGGCCAAATGATTATGTTATATATATATATCACACTTTCATATTTTCAGCTCTTTGACCAAACAAAATTATCGCTATTGGGCACCAGGAATTCCATGACAACGCAACCAACTTCCCCTCACTCTTAAAAAGGGTCAAAGTTTAGAGGACTGGCCTTTTTCAGCATTTCAGGGCCTAACTTGTTTGAAGACGAACATCACAAGGTTTTAACAATAACATATGATTGTCATCCACATGCTGGAAACCATCCAGGCCCCTAAACTGCAATAAAAGGTGTAAAATTCTGTCATGTTTTGAGGGATGCATACTACAAAGTATTGCATGTAATGGTGGCCATCATATGAACATTGTTTTTTTAAAAATAAACAATCCAAGCATAACACGTTTTGATGGCCCAATGGTTTAAGGCATCTCACTCACAGTAGACTGGACTGCAGATAACGGGGATATTGAGGTTTGAATCTTATTCGGGTGTACTGGAAGTAGTTTTCTTAAATGGTTTTCCACTCTTTGTGAAAATGTGGATACACTTCCTCTAAATGTAATTTTTCACATCCCTTACATATTAGCATAATCTATACCTAATAATAAAATGAAGTGTTTTTGTTTGTTTGTTTGTGTGCGATGCCCAGCCAAATATACGGCATGTAGAGATCTGAAATTTTTAACACAGGTGGACGAAAAGGGGTCCGAATGCACATGAAGCCGGATTTTTAAAGCTTTGATTAGCTTTTTAATTAGGATATTTTTAACAAATCTTTGAAGAAAATATTTTTAATCTGTTTTAGAATTATATTTCATAGATAACGTTTCAAAATGAAATTGTACACCATGGGTGGGGGTAGACTTATACAATTCTTATATCACAGTGGGTCACGGGCAGCGCATGTGGGTTTGCTAGTTAGTACATATGCACACAACCTGATCAGGTTGTAAGACCTGTTGCTAAAAAAATAAATTTCAAGGTTATATAGAAAACTTTTATCACTGCATAATATTATTTTTTCAGGTTATGCACATAAACCTTTTGTTGCTTTATGTTTAATTTATAGGTGTTAATGATTAAACTAATCTAAATATAGTCTTGAAATGTGTCAACACTTTTTTCCCCATCCTGTATCTTTGACTGTTATCTATTTATTCTGTTTGATGTTGAAGCTTGAAGGGTTGTACCACAACATAGATGTATGAATTAAGTAAAACTATCTCTGTGAGGTGTATGTTCTTATTACTAATGTGTATGTCTTTCAGCCGATCCTGTATAGTACCAATCTGTTATCTACATAATCACAGAATGGAGGACTTGGAAAATCATCACAGAATGAGTGAAAGGGTAATTCCTGTGAAGATTGAACCAGAGGAATTGGAATATCTCCATCAAGAAATTAAGTTGGAAATTAAGGTAGACAACTACTTCAGAATAAATTTATATGTGCTGCTGATGACAGAGAGATTGATATTCGAAACTAGGTCTTGGTGTACTGAAGTTTTTTCAAAATGGTTTTCCACTCCTCCTCTATGCAAATATGGGTTCACTCCCCCTAAATATAACCTCCCTAATCTCTAAAACCATCAGCGTAATTTGTACACAATCCTATAGCTCGAAAGGGTATTAAGACATGATTCTAAAAAAAAAATTATATGATAATGGTGTTATTCTCATGTAGAAAATTAATCATCGCTTCAAGTTATTTTAATTTGTTCATGGTACCGGTACTCACAAGTACAAGAAATAAAAATATGCCAAGTTCAAAAGTATTTTACAAAACATTGTTCTTTCATTTTTTCTGTAACTAAATACAATCCACAAATACATTTTAGACATTAGTTTATCTCTAATTATTATTCTATATAAATGGTACACCTTTGTGAACTAGCACTACAAAAATATATGTTTCCTTCATAGCTTAATAATATCTACTTATTAAATCATTGGGTTAACAATATAAGTATCAAAACCTTGGTCACACAAAAGTAAAATAATAATACAAATATCGACCACTGCGGGACGGGGTTTAGAAGAGTCTCGCAGCAACCCCTGGTTGTCGTAAGAGGCGACTTAAAGGAGAGGCTTCTGTGCAGGACGTACCTCGTGCAGGACAAAGCTACCCCATACAGTGTGTCTACCATCCGAGAAAATCAGGGAAAACTGGAATTAGCCGGGAATTTGGTAAATTACAAAAAATATTGGGGAAAATGTTGTTTTACTCAAAATATGAAATATAATAATTATTAATTCAGTAAATTACAATGTGGTTCAAACTGTATTTTTCTGTTTGTAGCTGTGTAATATTTTTTCTAATTTTTCTAATTCCTAATAGACTATGTTGATACAAATAAAACATTGTTTATTTATATTTTAAAACTTATTATTATTCATAAAAAAATCAACACAAACTATGGGGAAGGAGGATAGAAAGAAGGGTGTGACATACTTTTGAGTCGGGAATTTCAGGAAATGATCAGGGGAAATCAGGGAAAAAGTCAAGAATTTCATTGGTCAAGTTTAGTAGACACCCACGTCCATACCTTTACTTTGACCTCCTTTTCTACTTCCTTAACTCTCTCTCCCTCCTGTGCTTTCTCTCTCCTTTCTTCTTTTCTCTGCCTTAAGCTCCCTTGTTGACGACCTTGGCATCTCACATGGCTTTGCTCAGACAATTATTGGATACCACTGCATTGGAGCCCCGTCATGAAAGTGCTCAGGTTGTAATATCTTAGTAGAAGGACCTTAGGGATGTCAATAACTGGGTATCCTACTTTGAGAAACGACCGGTTGCGTTTATGAGGGTCCGGTTGTAACATTGGTACTTTCCTGTACCCACTTGCTGCAATGACCTTTCTCCTGGTGTTGCCCCATGCAAAGGTTGTCAAGTCTAGTGTTGTGTGGGGCTCCTCGTCGGGAGAGTTAACAGGGCCACGTGTGGTAGAACCCTGGGTCTACGATCCTAGTCTTGTGCAGGTTGACCCCAATATGAGACATGCTCAAAACCTTTGTCACAGTTGTCACTTTACTGTCTGCTGGCAACTCACTACTCGGCCCCTCTCAGGGCCGTATTAATGAAAAGAGGCGGAAGCAGGTAAGGCTGTCCAGGCCTAATATAGAAAAATCCAGGAAATGGTGAGGCCTCATCNTGGTAATGTCTTGAGTAGAGGAAATTGAGAACCTCAAGCATGTCAACCCATTTATCCTCAAAAGAACGATAAATGGTGCATAAAAATCGGGCGTGTCGATAAGGAAATGGCATTATGGCACGATATTGATTCAAACTGCGACTGACATCAAGCCCTCTTAACATTATGGCATTTATTGAAATACCGTCGAGCAATACGGCTTATATACCAGTGAAGATGGAGCCTCACATGTTCCTCGATGTTTGCAAGGAAGTAGTCACTTTCTTTGACCTTGACTTTGTAAGCATCGAGGAGATCTGTGAGGAACTTTTCCCTCAGCATGTCACCGATGTTGACCCTATTGTCCCAAAAAGAACAGACATGAGAAAAAGATGGGATACATATATCCTTACATTTGTGAGTCCTGCCTTTTTAAAGGAGGTCTGAGCCGGTTTACACGTGTTCAGAGTCCGGCCGTATGTTCCCAACCCTTGGTGGTGTTTTCAGTGCCAGAAATTTGGGCATACAAAGCTGCGATGCCATGGTAAGCCAAACTTTCCAATTTGTGGACAGGAGGCTCATGATACACCATGTGAGTGGCCTAAGTTCTGCGTTAACTGAAAGGGTCCGGACTCTGCCTGGTCTCGGGCCTGTCCGAAATGAAAGGTAGAAAAAAAAAGTCCTGGAGATTCAAACTGTAAAGAAGATCTCTTATGCCCAGGCACACAAGGAATACGTATCCAGTCAGGCTCAGGTATTTCAAACCTCTACTAGCCAAATTGTTAGTCAGAAAATAAACTGTCCCAACTGCCATAGCACAGTTAATCTTTCTAAGATGTCCTCTCGACCAGTGCCACTAGCCTCTACTTGAGACATTAATATGCATGTTTTAATAACTCTGTTACCCCCCCTTTTATTTATATCCCAAAATAAAAATCAGGTTGGTAACGAGAGAGTTTATTTATTTATTAACAACAATAGACCTTGTAGAACAGCCAAATGGAGACAGATGGTAAGTCCATGTAATTGTACTCGTTCCACGTTGTGACTCTGTCACAACTCCATTGACACCAAAACCTCAATTGTACAATAGGGGACACCGACTCAAAGGTCCTCTCCACCGCCAGTCTCCCCGAAAAATCTTCATCGAGGAACCGCCTCGAGTCCTCCAGGGAACCCCACCCCCCACCCCCCAAAGTCCTCCTCGAACATCCTCAAGCCCTCTTTGGGGAACCCTCCTGAACCCACTTTGAGAATCGAAATTAACTGGGGCCACTATTGGGCCGCCTGCACTCTCTTCTGGGATTTCAAAGGTAAGGGTGGGTTGCACGGCAGGTGAGACCTCAAAGGTGCATCCAGCTGATGCTATGTATAAAGCCCAGAAATGTGCGGCCGATATAAATAAAAAAAGCGCCAATGTCCTCCCAGTGTCTTCTGGATAAACAAAAGTCTCTCCTGAAGTGCGAAGTCCAGGAGAGACTTGAAAAGGCAAAGGGAACTAAAAAGGTCCTAAACCAATTTTTTTTAAGGGATATTGTTATGGATTATGCGGATTAAAATATTTTATTTGACTAAATTTCGCTACTACAGTGGAATTGTAGGGGTACCTATGCCCATGTAGAAGAAATTAAATTACTTATTTTTCTCCTGCATCCCTCCATTTTATGTTTGCAGGAAACCCACTTCCGCCCAACTGATAACCCAACACTTCATGGGTACGACAAGCCATTCTTTTATCAGGCAAGCAGAGGTGGGGCTATACTCATACGAAGCAATATTTACCATAAAAATATTAATTTTACATTTGATCTCCAAGTGATCATGATCCGAATCTCAATGGCTATGCCCCACCCACCAGGTGAATGTTTTTCAAAGAGGAGCCTAGAGGCCCTCTTGGCACAGCTTCCTGCCCCCTACATCAAATACCTTAAAGCGAGGTGTGTAAAAGCACTCAATCTGCTTAAAGAAGTTAGTGGTTGCTCTTGGGGTGCTGATAGGTAAACCTTGATGCCCCTTTATAGGTCCTTGGTGAGATCAAAACTTCACTACAGTAGTTTTGTTTGTGGTTGAGCATAACCTTCGGCGTTAAAGATGCTAGATAGTGTCCACCACGCTGGCATTCGACTGGCTACTGGTGCCTTTCGTACCAGTCCATTCGTCAGTATCTGTGCCGACGCCGGTCCTATCTTTTGGCATCTAACGTATGGAAACTTCTTTGTATGCCGAAGCATTTTGCCTACAGTCCTATGTTCCATCCCCCTCAAACATATCTTGTATGTCTTGTATGGGATCCAGATGCTATTGGTTTTTGGCAGTATGGGATAGTCCTGCCAAAGGCTATCCCTACATCTCCAGGTTGAGTTTCTCCCTGGAAGATACGACTGCCTCATTACCATCCTGATCTTGCCAAGTTTCCTAAATCGACCACTCCACATGTTATTTATGAGAGGACCTTCTACGAGCTCCTCTACACTCACTTTCAAGGATTTAAGCACATCTACACTGATAGCTCAAAATCTGGAGCTTCAGTGGGATGTGCTTTTGCTGTGGAATAATCCAATTTTAAATTCAGTTTACCTTTAGAATCCAATGTTTTAAAGCTGAATTGTACGTCAATTTAAATCTTGTTTAGTACATCGTATTTGGCACTGTCCACTCTGTACTCCTGGAATCCCCTTGTGCAGATGATAAACAAGCAAATTTAAAAAAAATTATTTATCCAACTGGCGGCTCCCCTTCTGCTGGATTCCTGGTCATGCTTGCCTTTCAGGAAATGAGGTGGTGTATCAAGCAGCCAAAGATGGCAGTCCATCTCCATCTTGAGGCAAGTTTGGGTGTCATGTTTTTAGACCCGTAGGGTTATGTCTTACACACCTGGGATGATCAGTGGGTTTTGACCCCTGCTCAGAGTAAGCATACGGGCTGTTCCGCATACATTTCTTAGCTATCTCATCCAACCACATTGACTTTGCTCTTGTGTTTCTTCTGATAAACCACCGCGTCACATCTTTAACCCACTTTTATATACTGTCATCTTTGCCTCTTTCAATATTCAATACTACCTCATTCTTTGCAATATTCCACATACATCCAATTATCAATTTCACACCTAACCCACCATTTTTACAAAACATTCTGTCCAGATACACAAAATCATTCACTTGTTCTAATAGTTTGCCATTAATACTAAGCTGGCAATCATTTCCTGATCAGTCCTTATAAAAAAAACTATCACCTTAGTTTTGGAGAAACTAAACAAATATCCAATCTGCCTTTCACCACATTCAAACGATTTAATTCACTCGGGAAGTCACTTTCATTCTCAGTCATTAATAGGGCATTATCTGAATACAGCAGCACTTTCACGTTCATATTTCTCATTTGCACACCAAATGCTTCCTCACAAGCTTACCTCATACACTTAATTATGAATACATTAAACAACCATGTAGACATAATATAATCTTATCTTAACATCCAGTTCATCGTCAAACCATTTGCATCTGCCTTAACGTATGCTTTAATCCCATCTTACACCACCATAATTACATTTCTAATCATGCATCCATACCATATTCTCTCAGAATATTTTATAACATACGAGTTCTTATTCACTCGATCGTACGCATTCTCCAGCTCAATAAATGCACAATACACTCTCTTCTTTACCATCACACATTTCTCAATCACTTGTTACAATTCAAATATTTGGCCCATATAACCACTACCTAGCATGAAACTACATTGCACACCCCAAATCTTGTCCACAGTTTTTCCCATACTCTCTCAATTAATACTCACAAAGAAATTACCTCGAATACTCAACAAACTAATTGCCCTATAATTCTTCATTCACTCTTACTGCCTTAGGCTTTGCACAAAGCATTCTTTCAGTCATTAGGAACATTACAAATTGTACACACAATTGGGAAAAAGTTTCAAATTACTTGCCGAATTGTCTCAGCATTATCAATTACACCTGAATCGTTCAGGTATCCACTTGAGCTCAATATTAAGTTTGAATTATATTACAGCTATGACCACACTGTGTTGATTCAAACCAAAATCTGTACATCCAAACATTATTATTATTAAACAATTGTATTAAATTCCTTTTATAAGAACCATTATTGTAGTAATAAGTGTTGATAATCAGTGAGTTTTAAAATAATTTGTATCATTATATTAAAACTAACAAAATAAAAATCAATGTGTTGACAAGTTTTGTTTTTCCTTCAAGACACAACCCAACAACCCAAAACTCACCAATTGCATAGATCATAGGCCTAGGCCTTTATCTCTAACACCCCTTCTCGCTGAACAATATTACTCAAACTGTACATTTGCAGCAGTCGCGAAACTCCTTAATGTGTTTTTTGGAAGTGGTTTAGTCATCATATCAGCTGTCATGACATTTGTTGGAATAATATTTCACATCATTTATGTCTTGTTCATGTAAATCACGTTTAAGATGATATTTGATGTCTATGTACATTGTAAAATAACTGGATCTGTTTGATTTAATCATTCCATTTTAACCTTAATTGCCTTCTTACAATGTCAGGGCAGTCGTCATTGGCTCCCCCATGTCTAACTGCATTTGGCGCAGCCATATGAGCTCTTGACTCACATATGCTTCAGCCATATGAGGTCTTGACTCACATATGCTTCAGCAACATACTCATCTTGAGTTGATGAAATGGCAACTGTTGCCGGCTTAATCCGGCCACTGTACCCATTTCCCAGAAGGAAGATATATCCACTAGTGAACTTAGGGTCTTTCTCATCTCCTCCCCAATCTGCACAAACGTAACACTTCAGTACTGGCTCATCCTGTGCTGATAGAGTTTAGCATCACATGTTGGATAGGTAACACATGGCATGTTTAACATTTTTACAGTCCCGTTCAATAGGTTGACTTACACTACAGCACAACATTCCAACAACATCTGGTCTGGGTACTGTGGTAATGTTAAGGAGTGATCCGATTGCTTGTCTATGCAATGAATTGTTGGTTACAGTAGTACCTTGTTCTTTAACACTGGATGGGTATGAAGTTTCCATCAGCATGCCAACCGGTTCGGCACTTGTCATGTTATACTATTGACAATATTCTCAATCTTTGCTCGCTGGTGGAGAAGAACTGGGCCATCCTCTTCTTTATATTTGAATACCCAGGTAGTAAGATACATTTCCAAGATCCCAAGTTTTGAAATCTTCATTGAGAAGTCTTCTTATTTTATCTATAAGACTGTCATATTTACTAGCTACCAACAGATTATCCACATAAAGCAAAATATATGATGTAGTTTCATTTTCTTTTCTTCTTGTGTAGAGACTAAACCTCATATAAATCCTTGATTCAGCAGTGCTGTATTTGCTCTCTTGTTCCAAGAATGTGCAGATTTCTTCAGGCTGTATATGCTATGGTTCAGCTTTAATACTAGTGTTTATTTTCCTTCCTTGATGGAACCGGGCAGTTGCTTCATGTACAGGTTCTCCTTTAAGTCGCCATTAAGGAAGGCAAGATTTCACATCAAAGTGATGTGCGCAAAGAACAAGTAGTACACAGGCAGTTTCATGCTTCATGACAGGTGCAACTGAACGATTCTTCCTTTCTTCCACTTCATTTAGCTGAGGTGTTTATGGGATCATGAACTGATGGATGATGCCTTCCTTACCTTTTGAAGTACTACTTCAACTATTCCTCTATACCATAGAATAGCAGGGTCACGTTTATTTAAATTGTAAACCAGGTTTGCACATTCATTGTTGCATTTTAATTTGAAAAGCTTTCCTTCTACTGTAGCTGTGGTGACAATGCTATTTCCTTTGCTGATGATACATAATTTGTTCTCAAACTTCACTTTGAACCACTTTTTAGACATAAAACTCACATAGTAGACCACTTTCCAGTGTTGGGACATTCAGTATGTTAGTTACTGTGATACATTCAATGGTGTTTGTTGGCATTATACATCTCAATACGCCATTACCAGAGCCCTGCGTTTGTGGAGTTCGCGATAATTCGCAAATGTTGGATATGGCATTTTTTCTTTCAGATGTTCACATTTCAGGTTAGCCTTATTGCAAATATATGATCAGAATTGTCGCGATAATTCGCGAAGTCGGCGTTTTAGCGCGATATTCGCTATTTTAAATGATGTCCGCGATTTTCGGCATTCGCGCTAATATTTTGGGATATTGAAAAATAAAAATTGAAAGTTTTGATGGA
>CABFOW010010056.1:0-11692 GCA_902141385.1 Timema californicum
CTCTTTCACTTCCTTTTACCCCCATACCATCAAGTCCTCAGCAAACGTCACGGCTTCCATTCTTTCCTCCCCTTCCTGCCACTTTGTTCATGATCGGTTCCGTTACCATTACAAATAGTAGTGGTGAATGGGCACTCCTCTGCTTCACTTTGGTGTCGCTAATCCTCAAATTATCTGTCGGTAAAACATTAGTGAATACATTGATTTGTTAATTGGTTTTTAGCACCGTGTTTTACTACTTGTTTGAGTTGCACGCTGATTTGTTAACTAATAAGTCATGGGTTTATATCTCTGTTAGGGTGATATTTTGTTTTGTTGTTCTCTTTCTGTACAATGATCCCATGTACAGGTCTCCATCTTGGCCGGTGTGGGCCCCGCGGCTACCCTCCATACAACAATCCCCCGCCACTCCCCAGGAACCCTGCTCTCCACTTGCAGCAGACACCCCTCCCGACGGCCCCTGGTTTGGGCGACATAGCCCCCTAGCCCGCCCCAAGAAGCTCTCTTTGAACCAAGGGATCCTCCGCAATTCCTTCTCCGCCCACATCTCGACGACCCCTTCAGACACGGTCTCTTACCCAGGCTTCTTTGCTGACCATTCGTTTTCCAGGACGTCGACCCCAAGCGGGGGCGTGGGGCGGCTCCACTACCTCCCGTCTCCCACCCAGTTCCGCTTCCCGCCGTGGCCCGCCCCCCGCGCCGCCCCGCGAGCCTCGTCCTCTCCCGGCATGCTCCACCAGCAGCACAGCCCCAAGTCCCCACCGAGAGGCCTCGGGGACGGGACGCACATCTCCGTCGCGGCTGGCAGGTAGGCTCGTGTGCACTACGTTGGGGGTCCCCGCCCCCTCCCCTTGCTGCTGTTCTGGTGCTTGCGTTCTGTCTCTTCTGTGTCTTTAGTGTTCTGTGCATCCTTGGTAACTTCAACCTACTCAGCCGATAGAAACCGATCAGGGTTGCCAATCACCTGGGGGTTTTGAGTGTCTCAAAATATAATGGTAAATGTGGGGAATTTTGCAAAAAAATAAAGTTTAGGAATATTTGTGGATTTTAGGATGCCATAGTGCAAGATTTAAACACACATGGATACTCGAATCCTTTGGTGTTTGGGAGATTTGAGATTTGCAAACGTCTTGAAAAAATATCTCCATATAATTATGAAAGCCTTGACTTTAAATCACAATTTTGAGCAATTGGCAAACGTAATTATATGGACTCGTGTAATTGGGAAAAAGTATCAAAATCGCAAAAGAATGACAAAATTGCATTCATGTAATTAAGTTACCCAAAAAAGTTTTTTCTTTGTTTTTTTATATGATACATATCAGATATGAGAAACAAAATGCGTTTGTCATTGGGGCCAATTTTACAGACATATTTTTTTAAACTTGATTTTAAATATTATTACTCAACTAACATTTTACGTTATTAATGATTCAAAGATTCAGATTATAATCGCTTATATAATAAAAAGTAAACCGAAAAATTAAACACGCATCCCGCTTTGGTGGCCGCATGTTCTAACGTGCTATTCTCTCAGTAGACTAGACTATCTCTGATGAGGAGATCGAGGTTCGAATCTCGGTCGAGTGTACTGAAGGTTGTTTTTACCAAATGGTTTTCTATGCTCCCTCCATGCAAATGTGGGTGCACTTATTTTAAAGATAACCTTCCTAATCTCTAACACATTAGTGTAATTAGTACATAAACGTATAACCCGAATGTGTAGTAAGACACGGTGCTAAAAAAAAACCAAGCTGGTTTGAACATATGACAAGCCTAGTACGCAATACGGAACATTTTCCCGGAAACATTATTTGCGAACAGTTGACAAACACGACAAACAGTTTCCGATCAAATTTGGGGAATAATGTTTCCTGGTGCATTCTAGCCTTTATACCCTCAACCGAGAAACATTTGAGTTGTGCAACGAGTGGATGTATCGGGGGGTGTCTACCATCCGGGGAAACTGGAACTAGCCAGGGAAAAAACAGGAATAAATTGTGAATTTGCTAGATTATAAAAAAAGGGGGGGGGGGGTTTACTCAAAATATTAAATCAATTAAATCAGTATATTACAATGCGATTCAAATTTTTTTTTGGTAGTGGTTTAATATATTTTATAATGTTCTAGTTCCTAGAAGACTATATTAATACAAATGAAAAAAAAACATGGTTTAATTTAAATTTTAAAACTTAATATTATTATTATTAATAAAAACACATGAGGTGGCGGGGGCAGAGGGGTGTGACATACTTTTGAATCAGGAATTTTAGGAACATCGGGGGAAAAAATTCAGGAATTACATTGGTCAAGTTGAGTTGACACGAATATTTTTCTGTCATACTCGAATTATCCTACTCTATAAACACCCGCTACATCACTTTTCATTGGGTCAATTTTTATTAAAATTGATATTTAATTCCTTTATGCTTCAATCTATGTCATCTTAAAATAAGAGAATTTGTTTTTTTTTAAACCCTGAAAAAAAAGACCAGGGAATTTTGTAGTACAGAAAATAATGGTAGCCCTGTGTACATCAATTGTTGATAACACGTTGCACTCTGCTATTTCTTATCCAAACAAACGAAAGGATCAACTTTAAGACTGTTTTTACTAAATACTACCGGCTGTTTGAGGGGGTTGAACCTACCACACGATGGGTTTGGAGCGGGCTAAATACTGGGTGTAGACTTGCTTGTATAGTCACTGATGCACACAACTGGGACACACAAAACAATGACTAAAGAACTAAGAAACTTTCTAACGATAACAAAACAATTGAATGCTGTTTGTGGCTGTGTTTCTTAATTCTTGGGTCCACAACTGCTCTCTTACAGGGTACAATTACATTAATTCGCTTATACTAATATTTCCTTTGTTCTGTATTGTCAACCTGGTGGTCAACCATTTTTATTTGGTTCATGCATTTTGTCCAGATACATTTTTTGAGGTAATTTTTACGTTATAACTCAAACCGATTGGTCAGTCGGCTAGAAGAAGGATATTTCAAAGGAACGGAAACAGCATTTGCATGATCAAAGGATGTGTTTTTTCAACCTTTAAAAATAATCTCCTCTAAGCCTAGATCTCGTCTATTTTGAAAAATAAGTCTAAATGATACGGAATAATGTTATATGTAAGGCCTGCATTAGTAATGGTTTATAACGGGTTGTATTATTCCGGAAATAATATTAGTAGTACACAAATACAAAGTAATTATATTGTTATTATTTTCCAACTTATTGCAAATTTGTGTCTAAAAAACAAAGCAATTACTCTCCCTTATGAAATACAGTTTTTGTCACACTCGGAATAAACTACTGTTCAAGGCCAACAATGGGGGAAGTCCAGGTTTGAATCTCGGGTCAGCCGAACGGAGAATATTTTTCTTCTAATTTTTTTTTTGTGTCATATTGTCCTACTATTTGTTCAGGCTATACACACATCTAATAATCACACTAATATGTTAGGGATATGAAAGGTTGAATTTAGGGGTTTCAACTGTACCTACATTTGCATGGAGGTAGAGTAGAAAATCATTATGATAAAATATTATCATCTGACCGACCTTCAGTGGAGGAACAGTCTATGGCATCGTTCTTGGGTTAGACCGGCCTGCTGATGATGGGAAGATCGGAGTTTGAATCTCGGTCAGGTCTACTGAAGGTGGTGTTTAATAAATGATTTTCCATTCTCTTTCCTCACACATGCGGGTAGATTACCTCTATAATACTTCCTTCCTCATCCTTACCCCTTTAGAGTAATTATAACCTGAACAGGCAGTAAGACAGGCTGAAGAATATATAAAAAATACACCTGACCGGGATTCAAACTTTGATCTCTCCGTTATTGGCAGTCTAGTCTTTTTAAAAAAAAAGAGGAACCTTGAAGCCATTTGACAGTCGAAGTGAGTTTGTATGAGAAGGATGGGATGTATTCAAGGGTTTCAAAGGGCTATAAATTTATATGAACAATTTTATGTTATCTTTAATGTGTTTTGACTCCACAGAGATGCCAACAGAAGTCGGCGTTAAGTTAACATATTTTTTTGTAAAGTTTCTAGCCTCTGATGTATTTACCGTTCGAGAAAATGTGTCACTGTGTTGTCATACAGACAGAGGAGAAGATGAACCCTGCATGTTTCAGAGATACAAGAATGTAGACTGTCACCAGAGTCACCAGAGTCACCGGAGAAGAAGAGATTAGGCCACACTTATCACTAACATAGATGACAGAACCTACAGCAAACCTACAGTACCATATATGTCTTGTGTCACCATTTTGAAACACATTTAAGCACACGGGGTGTGACTGCGCATTTTACCATAAAATAAAACTATATTAAAAACAAAAGTTAATTAGTTGATAAATTACACCTGAGCATTGGAATTGAACCGGGGTTCTTTGACTTAGTGTGACGGTGCCTAACCACTGAACTAATCATCCCGTTCTCAAGAGTAGTTCTTAACTCATAGCAGACACCACCTTAAACTATGATCGAAGAACGATCCTGAGCACGGGACATTTTCTCGATAGCTTGGCCGAATAGCATCGGCACACTAAGCCAATGGTTCCTGGTTTGATTCTCGTACCCAGTTGTAATTTATCAACTAATTTAATCTTAAATGGTCCCACATCATGGCTTTAGACATACCAAAGTTAATTCCCGTCTATTGTAATCGTAAAATAGTTTTATGGCTGAAAAGTAGAGATGTCGCAGTTCCTCAGGATTTAAAAACTTTTTTTTTGCCATAAAAAACGTATTGGATTTCTGTGAGATTTCTAGAAAATCAAGTGAAACAACGAAAGAATTAATAATGGTCACAAAGAAAAATTACCTAATTCTGAATTTTGCTGTTTCATTTGGCTGTCGGAACTTTCACTTACCCGGTATTTGAGAGATAGGGTATTGAGGAAATGAGTTTGGCACTCCTACAGTAACTTCCCCGATGGTTTACGCGCAGTCCACCCCTCTTGACCTCTCCCTCCCCCCTCATTGGCCGGTTGTGTTTGTCAGGAGCCAGCACCGCAAGTTGTTTGAGAGCAACTCTAAGCTGCCGACTGTGGCCATCAGTCCGGATGATCAGCCGGAGGAGACGGATGTGATGGTACTGCCCGCCCCGTTGCACCGGAGGAGTAGCACCGTGCTGCTAGTGTACGTCTGGTCTCGTCGGCTGGCCTCTCGCACGCTCTCTCCCTCTCTCTCTCTCGGTCCTTCAAGCGAGGGGTCAAGGCCCAATGTCGCCTCCGCGTATACTCGTTACTTTAAAGTTCAGCGCTGGCTTACCTGTAAACTGATTTGACTTGAGGTTTACAGCTCGTATACAAGAACGAGGCTGAGTGAAACAGAAGGTTGAGCGGAGTATAAGGCGAGTTGAGTTGCCTCAAAGTAGATAAGAAATCAAATCTCCTTTTACTTTGCTCCACCTTCTATTTCGCTCAACCTCGTTCATATGTATGCACCTAAAGCATATACGGGACCAAATTTATGAATTCCAAGTCGAGATTGACCGAGTTTCTCTGAAATCTCTCGAGTACCAAATCAATCTGTTTTTGAATGTAAATAACATATACATTTAATGACAATTACCTAGTAAAAATCTAGTGGTAACTTATTTATTTAAAGCATTTACTTTATCTAAAATTCCTTAGTAATAATTTTATGATGAAAATAACACTATGACAACTGTCCATTTCACAACCAGCATCCAGACAAGTAGACAGAAGAGTAAACAATGAGTCGTCCATCACCACACACAATACACAAATATTTATAGTGATTGAATAACATTTATTATCAGTGGTGACCTGGTGGTCTAGGGGTAAGGTGTCAGACCTTCGTGCTGGGGGTTCAATCCTCGGTCTAGGCACAGATTTATCTGATTACCAAACCCTTCCTTCACCTCTGACAAGACATCTTGTGAATGTGTGGAATGCCAGGCCTCGACCGTGGTTCGGATTCCACGTTAAACTGTAGGTCCTTCATTTCATCTCACAATCACCCTACCATTACACGTTAGCGTAAGTGCGTATAACCCGAACGGGTAGTAAAACGTAATAATAACAATAATAATACTAATAATAACATTTATTAAAACCAATAACATTTTATCTTTTTTAAATTAAATCTGTACATATTTTCAACAACACACTTTTCATATAATATTTGGTACAGTAGCCCCATGGCTTCTTTGGTGCTGACTGACAGCTTTAAAAAGTTACCAGGCCAAATTACGTATTCCTATTTTGAATTAAATGATCTGCAAAAACATGTGTTTAGCAGCTGTCACTTCTGATGGTCAAAATTTAAGTATATACCTAAATTTTGACTGTCAAAAGTCAGCTGTGAGCTATCACTCAGCACCAAAGAAGTCATGGGGGCTACTTTATTTGATATTATATAGATAGACTTTTTTTTTTCAACATAAAATAATTTTTTTAAATAAAATATTCTAGCTTTGGTTGATATGGTTTGAGTAATATTTCATATATCCTGAATAAACTTTGCTACAAACCATAGTAGGAGGCGAGAGCTCTTTACTATGGTTTGTAGCAAATAACATCTTTTCACTCGGCACTATCGAAGGCTGGGACGACCTTGAAAGTTTCGTCGGCTCAACTCGCTTGAAGGACCCTCCCTCCCGCCGCCGGACGACTGTTCCGGGTAGCAAAATGTCTTTGTCTTGACACTTGCATGTTAGACTAGAATGCACTGTATGAATCGTCTGCTAGGATACTTTGCGGTGAGGCTGTGAGCGTTGTGTTGAAACGACGAGCCTTTGCTACTCGGGTCATTTTAAGGTGAGAGGTGGAAGGAGATGCAAGCAAAGGACAGTGATTTTGCAATTTTTATAGCAAAACATTTCTTTGACCAAAATAAATAAAAATATTGCTCCATTGGAAACGTCCGGTTTAATTTTCTTCACATGTTTATATCAACAGTTGTTGGATATTTGTCGAAGGTGTCTTGGAATTTAACGACAACTTTTCCTCTCGATTCAAAAAGTTTCTCATCTAATGCCGCCATGCTCTTGACAGATCCTCAACAACTGTTGATATCACCTTGCGAGGAAAATTAAATTAAATGTTGCTAATGGAGCAATACTTAAGTTACTTTTACAAAAAAAAAAACTGCCTCGGTGGCGATGGTTGGCTAACGCGCTTGTCATGTTGAAGCTCGACTGCTGAGGACGGGGAGATCGAGGTTCGAATCTCGGTCAGGTGAACTGGGGGAGGGGGGGTTCCTTAATGGTTTTCCACTCTCCCTCCACACAAATGCGGGTTTATTTCCTCTAATTCAACCTACCCAATTCCTAATCCATTAGAGTAATTAGTACTTAAAGCGTATAACCTGAACGGGTAGTAAGACAGCAGTGCTAAATATTATTATTATTATTATTACAAAAAAAAGTTCTGTTATAAAAACTGCTAAAACGTTGACAGTCTCTTGCTTCCCTTACACTTGATACACTTAGCTAAGCGCCATCGCACTTAGACGCTTATTTACGGAATATAAAGAGAGGGAAGAAAATGAGTAATACTTTTCCCTCTTCCTCTGACGAGTATAAACTCACTTGACTATTTATGTTTGGACAATATTGGTGTACATTTCAAAAAATTATATTTTCCCTCTCCCCTATAAACATTTGGTTCCTCAGAAGGAATATTTCTACGGGACATTTTTTGTTAATAAACCAAATAACCCCGAGTTGTAGACAATTTAAATAATATACATCTTTACCAAATGTAAACCGATTCAAGAAATATATATATATATATATTTTTTTTTTACTTAGCGAGTTTTTTGTAAAAAAATAATTGAGTATTATGTATGGTTTTTGTTTAAATGTAATATCGGTGACCTGGCGGTCTAGGGGTAAGGTGTCAGACTTTTGTGCTGGCAGCCGGGGTTCAATCCTCGGCCCCGGCACAGATTTATCTGATTACTAAACCCTTCCTTCACCTCTGACAAGACATCTTGTGAATGTGGGGAATGCCAGGCCTCCACCGTGGTTCGGATTCCACGTTCAACTGNATGTGGGGAATGCCAGGCCTCCACCGTGGTTCGGATCCCACGTTCAACTGTAGGTCCTTCATTTCATCTCACAATCACCCTATCATTACACATTAGCGTAAGTGTGTGTAACCCGAATGGGTAGTAAGACGCGGTGCTAGTAATAATAATAAATGTAATATCGTTAAAATTTGCTGTATAAAACCTAAATACACTAATGAGGCAAATACAATCTTGACTTGTGGTGACACCGCAGTTAGGCAACGTTGCTACACTTGGCAACACTATTCCTCTCCGCCTTCTTTTGAGCTCGGGCGAGGTTTCGGTGAGTTGCTACTGCGACAACTGCCGGGTGACAATGTTCCACCTTTCGTTCATACTTTGCATCCTAGTGTAGTCTCTAGTCTAGAGATCGGCATGACTCGCTCTCTTGTTATTACAGCTGAGTAATTGTGTCCCCCATCTGTGGTCGCTAACTTAGACCTTTGTAAAGTGACACACACATTGACCTGCTGAGATCTTTGTGGAGTGACAGTATTGTGCTCATTGACTTGCTTAACTGTGTCTCTACTGACGTTATCACAGATTCTTGGTGTGTTTATTGTTTAATTACGCAGATAGAAACTGAAAGTTTACATATAAAGTTTGATTTACAAATTCGCCGAAATTGTAGAGCAAAATATACTATTCTCGTTTAGCAATTCACACTTTGTATGTTGACCCATCATGCTTTGCAATGCAAACTTAAAAAAGTTGGTTATCAATATATTTTATTTTCAATTGAATAAACAAATATTTTAGAGTACTGTCATGATAGTTATATTTATCTATTTTATACAAATCTTAGATCCATATCTTGAACCCAAATCTTAGGGAACTTGTTAAGTTTACTTCACTCCATTAGCTAACAAGCTAGTTTCGTGTTGAGCTAGACTGCTAGACAGGGAGATTGAGGTTCGAATCTTGCTCGAGTTAATAGGGGTTGGTTTTTCCTAAATGTTTTTCCACTCTCTCTCCGCACAAATGTGGGTTCACATTATCTAAATTCAACCTTCCCAATTCCTAATCCATCAGTGTAATTGGTACTTTAGCCTATAACCCAAACGGTTAGTAAGACACAGCGCTAAATACAGATACTTAATTCCAATTTTATTATTTTCTTCCTTGTTTATGGTTTACATTAATTGTTAATTCGCGATGAAAAATAATAATAATCCTTGGATGTATATTCATTCAAAGTTCAAGAAATTATTCATTCAAAATTCAAGAAACTATCTCTCTAAATTCAATTGTTTTGTAAGTTTGGGTTAAGTCACAGTACCAAGTTTACTAACATAATAAAATATCACTCTCGCAATATACCGGACTGCCAAAGACTAGGAGATCGGGGTTCGAACCCGGTTGGGTATACTGTGGCTTTTTTTACTAAATGGTTCTCCCCTCTGCCTTCCCACAAATGTGGGTATATTTCCTCTAAATTCAACCTTCCTGTTCCCTAACATATTTGTGTGATTAGTACAAAGGTGTACAACTTTAACGGGTAATAAGACGCGGCGCTAAAAAAAAAAAGTAGGTATCATTCATAATCAAAAAACTTACCTCTAATAAATATATTTAATAATAATACTTAGCACTGCGTCTTACTACCCGTTCAGTTTATACACTTAAGTACTAATTACGCTAATGGGTTAGGAATTGGGAAGGTTTAATGTAGAGGAAGTGAACCCACATTTGTGTGGAGGGAGAGTGGAAAACCATTGAGGAAAAATCACCCCCAGTTTAGCGCATTAGCTAACTACACCACCGAGGTAGGTGTAAATGTGTTTCCTCTTACACATTTAATTCTCTTGCACCCGCCTCGGTGGTGTAGTTGGCTAACGCGCCAGTCGTGTTGAGCTCGACTGCCGAGGTTGGGGAGATCGAGGTTCGAATCTCGGTCGGGTGAACTGGGGGTGGTTTTTCCTAAATGATTTTCCACTCTCCCTCCACGCAAATGCGGGTTCACTTCCTTTAATTCAACCTTCTCAATTCCTAATCCGCTAGAGTAATTAGTACTTAAAGCATATAACATGAACAGGTAGTAAGACGCAGTGCTAAGTATTATTATTATTAATAATAACAATCAGTGAAGAATATCGACACTTGTTTAGCGCCTTGTTGCATGGAGTGTACTGTATGTAAGCTTATTTAGCTCCTGTACTGCGGTGTAATTATTGCTACATTAAACTTGTTTATTCCAGTGTAACATTTAACTAATGAACTGTTCAACTTTATTTCACTACACCACATGCTAGAATTATATCTTCTAAGAAATCTGAATGTTTTTTTTAATAGTGCATTTAATTTAATTTTGTGCCGATATTAATGTTGTAACTTTTTATATTGGATTGTTAAGAGTTTTACTTTTTTAATTCTCTGTACAATTATTTCAATGTATTCCATGTTCTGCTTGTTTGTGAAAGACTGCCTTTTTTATTTTCAGACTGATTGGAATAACAAGCAAAATACGTTTGGTTAAGCGATATTGTGTTTGCTATAAACTCAAGCTGCTTGTTTATATTTTGATTTAACTTTTATGTTGGTAATTCTTGCTTTACTATTTGATATGTGTGCTTCAGAGTATTTTGTATGGCTACATCAAATTATCTGTTTATGCTTTTTTTTTTGTTTCTTGATTATTTGAATGCTTCGAAATTATCATGTTAACAAGCTCGATAGCTTTAACTAGTAATTAAAAAATAATTAATCCTTTCCATTAGTAAAATTGAAATACATTTTTATTGAATATGTTAGTCAGCAAAGGTATCTTTACGTAGCTAGTTTGTGCATCTGTAAGTATATGAACCTCAGTTGTGGGCGAGATCGTTGGTGGGGTATGTGTTTGTGTGTGTGCAATGCCCTCGGACACGAGTTTGAATTCCGAGACAGGGTCGAAGTCGATCTTCACTTTGGCGTGAAAGCATTTTAGATGCGAGCGGATCAAACTTTACTTAGTGTGTCGCCTGTAACCCTCCAAGCGCATACATTGGTGGCCACACCGTCTAAGGTATCACTCTTCTCTCATTTGCCAGTGACGTAGTAGTCACGCTTCAAATCTCAAAGGTTGGTTTCCCTTAAATGCTATTCTTTTCTCCTTTCATGCTAATGTGTTTGGGATGAGGGGAAAGTTGAATTTATAGGAAGTGTACCCATGTTTGCGTGAAGGTAGAGCAGAAACCCCAATTAGGAAAAAATAAAAACCTTGGTACACCCCATCGGGACTCAAACCTTGGTATCTCCTCTTGTCAGTGATCCAGTATATTGCGATTGTGACACCTTAGACCAGGGGTTCTCAAAATGTTTTTATATTGTACCCCCTCGGTCATGGCTAAAAGTCTAATACACCCCCACGATAATTTTTCCCCAAACGACTAATGTCACTTGTCTCAAAAACCCCCAGGCACATTAATTTTGGTTCTCCGACCACATCTAGTTCTCTTGTCTGTTTACCATTTTCTCTCGAGAACTGCTCGCGTACCCTCCAAAAGCCGCACGCACACCCCATTTTGATAACCACTGCCTTAGACCACTCTACCACTGAAGTGGGTCTCATCTTTACTCCTTGGGGACTATTTTTATAGGTTAAAAGGTTTTGGTTGGTGCAGAAAACACACTGTCTAACGATCTTGAACATACCA
>CABFOW010010057.1:0-11691 GCA_902141385.1 Timema californicum
CCCCCGCCCCCCCGAACCCTAGATAGTGGTATTTGCAACACCGCCTGTTTAACCCTAAAATTAATAGCAGTTTACTAAAGAATGAAAATAGAGAGAAAAAAAAACAATGTTCTCAAAATCGGCTATGACGATTCCATCTCTATCATTTTAGGCTCAATAGTCAATAATTAGCTATTAAATCAGTCAAAATTTGCAAAAGAGAAATTTAATAGCAATTCAATAACCATAAGATATCCCCTAGTAAAATGGCGAGAATTTTAAATGGAAGTCAAAATTTTAATACGAAGTGTTGACCGTTGGGGACCCAATATCAATATTTTGTATTGATTCAAATAGACAAATGAAGACGTTAATTCTTTAAAAATAAAATTAAGAAATTTAAAACCATAAATATATTTTTTTACGTATGTCTAGCGCAATTTGTTCTCGGGATTAATACTGTATATTATATTACGAATTTTGAGTAAATATCTCCATTCCTAAAAAATAGAGCGGGAAAGTTCGTGTGGAGCTCCGTACCATTCATTGTTGATTTTAAATATATTTTGTGTCGGATGAATTCTTGCTTCAGTAAAACGAACATATTTAAAAATTATTATATTACGATTTGGTTATAAATTATTATTGTCCATTCACTCAAATTTACTTGTTGCAACAAGGTTGACTATTATGACATTGAGAATTGCACTATATGGAAGAGGATTTGCGCAAGCACTTTTATGTAGAACACTTTTTTTTTTTACAAGAGGCTGCTTTGATTTTCCTCGCTTGTATTTCAAGGCCTTTTCTGTCAGTCTTTCAAAACCACTTCACTTTATCGGCTGTGTTGGAAGTTGTCGGAGTCACGTCACACTCGTCTGAAGGTAGCGGTTGGTCTGCGGTTTTAGTTTCAACTACTGTTGAATGCCGCGCCCCTGCTGCTTCATTACCTGCTCCAAATGTACTTTCTTGCTGTAAATATGTTATGGTATTGTTTCCTTGATCACTGTCTTCCCTTTCTTCTGACTCACTCCTGCCTCCATTTACAGCAAATAGCTCCTATACCAAATCTTCATCGGAATTGAGATTTTTTCTCTACAACACCTTTTTTTAAAATGTTTTTTTGTTTCTTTTGACACGGCTCACATAACCTCAAATACGTATCGATTGATTCAACGGTCACGTTCTTGTAGTTTTGATTCAGTTCCTTAATCATCCAAGTCCATCCTCCATGCCCATGAGCAATGTGTGTATCATGTATCACGTTAAAATGTCCATCAAAATAAACATATATTAATAAAGAATTTATTCTTTTCCAGCATACTCTGGTGCTGTGAGTTTATCTTAAACACCAATGTTGAGAAAACCATTCTCTTTCAAACGTATAGTGAACGGATTGTTTACAGGCTATTTTTTCTTTTTTTTAATTTTACTTCACTCAACAACACTCATTAGTCAAATAAAAATTACTAGCTTTTTTATTAATTACTGATTCGCTTAATAGATCATAACATCTTTTACGCAGAGTATCACTAATTTTTATGGATTGAAACAGGACAAAAGACTGCTCTAAACGCTACAAAATACAAAACGCGAAAGTTCTACGTACTGTATAAACTCTTACGAGACCAGACTTAAACTGAGCTAGTGCAATACATGAACAAAGAGTGTGGTTTAGTCGGGAGGTTAGGGTAAGCGCACAGTACAAGCCGGCAGTCAGATTCCGATTTCCGATGGCAGTCGGCGCCGACAGTCTGAGGACTGGGGGTCTCGTAGAGATGGAAAACCGGTTCCGAAATTCAACCCGCTCTCATAGTCATGGAGCTGTTTTGTGAAGAAGCTATGGGCTTACTAATTGCTACAGAAAATGTTAGCTTAATAATAAAGCCATAAGCATTAAAGTCATAAGCAAAAGTTTCTTCCAGAAGAACGTGTATTGACTTTAAGGTAAGATTATTTATGATTAAAGGTAATTTTATTGCTTTTAAAAGAACAATGTTTAGTTGCCTTTAATTTAAAATAACACTTATTTTAAACGAACTCATTCATAGTCAAGTAAATATACATTGTAAATTCTATAATTGTAATATATAATTTATTGATTGCATTAATAAATTAGCTAATTTATATAAAAGGTTACATGCGTAGTATAAGTAACTATTTTTGATTTTATGTCAATATTAATGCAAAATTCACCATTTCGTAGAAAAATTTTGTTGAAAAAATGTTATTAAATCTAAAATCATTACAGTTAAACTCTAAGGTATAATTATTGATTAAATAATAACAAATAAAAACTTTTTTAATTATATTTATATACAATTACAGTAAAATTAGAAATACATTTTTTAATACGAATAAAACTTTTTTTTTCTTTTTGTTGGTATTGGGGAAACATTAGGTGTTAGTATGATTAGTGGGAGGAATATATTCATAAAAAAAACCGTGGAGACGTGACAGTTTGGCCAGGTGATGGATCGGTAGGTGAAGACAATGTGTATCAAGGTTGAGGTGAGGGTGAGGGTGAGGTCTAAGTGTTTTGAGACAGGGATGGTGATGACGGCGTATGTTGAGAGATTGAGGGCGGTGACAGTGTATGAGTACGCTGAAGGAACAATGTCGATGACAGTGTGGGTTGGTTTGTTGAAGAGTCTGCATGGTATGCAAATTCATCTATGACCTCCTGAACCCTGCTCCGGAATCGCAGTTTCCTGCTCTCCGGTATTTTGTTAACGTACGGTAACAGGCTCCTTAAGAAATATATCATCGTTTTCTGGCTGCCTATTTCTCAGAGTGGCTTCCAAAAACTTAATTTTTCTTTCTTCCATATTAATAATGGTCTCTTTATACTTGGAATGCCCTATGTTCCGTAATTTCTTTTCTTTTAAAATTGTTTCATTCACACCCTCTTCAAGATTTTCATTTGTACCTTTTATTGTTTCTACGGGCTCTTCTTGTACCTGTCTCCTTGATTTCCTTAGCAATACTTTCAGGGAGAAGAGCACTTTCTTTCTGTATTTCAAGGCGTGGAGATTTAGTCGGAAAGGGGGGGGGGTAAATTACCGGTTGATTCTCGTGGCTTTACAACATCCTTCAAAAACAAGAGGGACTTGTAATGAGGCCACTTCGGCCCACACCACTCGTATCCAGGATCACCGGAGTGTTGGTTTAAATTTTCTCAGTTATGCAGAGAATTGGTCCCTCAAGTATTTCCACTTCTGTCTGAGCACAGTTTTTGAAATCGGAAGAAAAATTCACATCACACACACACATATATAAGGAATATACATTTCTTTTTTGGAGGATATAGAAGGATATCTTAGTAATTTAAGACATTCATTTGTTGTTTTTAAAATCTCGTATTCTTTTGTTCCAGGTACCTATCTACTGGGCTGTCATCCCAGACTTCGTCATTCAGCTTTCGTATGAGAGATAACACTGTCGGAAATATTGTCAAATATACAGTTAATATTCTTTGAGAAGAGCTACAGCTCTTGCACATGCCTCCGCCTACTATAGAATTGCTGAAAAACAATGCAGTGGACTTTGACACATTCTGGAACTTTCCTCGCGTTGTTGGCTGTTTAGATGGCAAACACATTCGTATAATTTCTACAAGTGATTCTGGGTCTATGTTTTTGAATTATAAAAAGTTATTTTCAGTCGTTCTTCAAGGGCGGGTGGATGCGAACTATAAGTTCGTTACTGTAGACATTGGGGGCTATGGAAAGCAAAGTGATGGGAGCACGTTTTTGGCTTCAGACTTGTTTGAATTCATTAATGGAAATAAACTAATTTTCCCCGAGCCTGACTTCCTACCTCGAAGCAATTTGAAAGCCCCACACGTTATTTTAGCAGATGAGGCATACCCTTTGCTTCCTTACCTGATAAAACCGTACAAAAGTGAAGGTTTAACGATCAGGGGGTGCAAGCGCTAGTTTAGAGCAAGGAAAACCATGAAATGTGCTTTTGTAATTTTATATTCTAGATGGCGTATTCTCTCGAAAGCCATTGAGACAAAGGATTAACTAGCTGATAAGATTGTGAAATGTGTTTGTGTTTTGCATAACACTATAATTGAAAATGAGGACTTTGAACCCGATGTTACTGTTCACAGAGAATCTGTAACTCGGCGAATTCCAGGAAGACATCCCACCAAGGCCAAAGAAGTGCGAGACATTTTTTCTCTTTACATGGAAAAATATCCCTTGACCTATGATTGAAAAGCAAGAACTCTTACTTGTGTTGTGATTTATTTTTATTCGCTTACTCTTGTTTTTTGTTAAGACTATTGTGTGTGTGTTTGTATGGCTTTTATACTTGACTACTTAGTACTACTGTATTTATAAATATCAGTAATAATAGAAAGGAAATAATAGTTTTAAAAGTTCAGTACTAATAAATAATATTAGAATTACTTTTATATTTTTTAAGTCCGTTACAAAATATTACAGATGAAGAGATGTAAATATGTAGAAAAAAATAAATCAAATCATAATGAACATAAAAAATATCAGTATATCGAAATTACTTGTTTACATCATACAAAATATTAATAAATCAAATCAAAATAGCATTGATAAAACTAAAAAGAGAGCTGAAGAAGTGACCCTAGATTTCAATTTGATGACATGTCACCCTTGGCCTGGGGTCTAAGAAATGAGAAATCAAATAGTGATATTTAAAAATAAACTATAATTTAAATCAAAAATATAATTATAATTAAAGACAAATTTACCAATACAAAGATGGAGGAAGCCACAGACAAATAATTCCTCCTGTATTGAACTAATTAAAATATTTTAAACAATAAAAAAGGATTTATTACAATTATTATTCTTTTGCTAAATGCTATTTTTCATTGTAAGATAGTTAGGTATGAATATATGAATATAAAATAGTTGTTTCTACTTACCTGGAACACCTATTTCCTTTGAAATTTCTTGCCAGCATCCATCCACAATAACCCTGTTTGAACGCTATTTTAAACGTTTGTCCCATATCTTTCGTTTTAAGAAACACTTTATATATAAGAGTTTCTGTAACCATAGCCAAAATCGTTAACGAAAAACAATAAAAGAAAAGTGAAAGCGAAAACTTAAATGAACCACAATTCAACGATGTGTTGTCCAAGTCGATATCTGAAATAGGAATGAACGATTCATTCCGGTAAACCGTCTGACTGAAGACAACCTGCATAAGCGCGCAGTTGCCTGTATACACTATGAGGACTCCCGCTATGAACCAAGGAACATTTCTCGCGCCGGCTTGAATCCGACAGGCGCTGGTTCTCGGAATCTGAATACCGGCTTGTACTGTGCGCTCACCCTTAGCCCTTAGAACCTGCTTTTGCAAATCCCAGTGGCGTGCCAAGGGAGGATTGGATGGGGCGGTCCGCACCGCCTACCATCGGCCAAGCGTTGTCATAGAGGTTTCATTTCATTTTTTTAAAAGCAAAATGAATCAAAGTAACCAAAAATAATATATAATAATTATTATTTATATTATTATTATTATTATTATTATTATCACGTCTTACTAACTTTTTGTGTTATACGCACTTAAGCTAATGTGTAATGGTAGAGTGATTGTGAGATGAAATGGAGGACATACAGTTTAACGTGGGATCCGAACCACGGTAGAGGCCTGGTATTCCACACATTCACAAGTTGTGATTAATATATGTCTTGTCATAGGTGAAGGAAGGGCTCGGCAATCAGATAAATCTGTGCCAGAACCGAGGATTGAATACCGGACCCCCAGCACGGAATATAATAGTTATAAGGGAATAATCTAATAAAACTTATTATTATAAACCTTTTCAAACACTAATGTTATTAATTATTATATTACGATTGTAAAGTATTCTCTTTAATTCAATAAAATATAATTAAGGTTATGTTTGAAAGGCGTACCAGATTTACGCCCTCCAGTATTGTTAAATGGCAACTCAAATTTTCTAAGCTTTTCATAAATAATATCATGAGATTTTAGGAGTTTACTTCTATATCTGCCTTGTAATAGGTTGAATTTACTGTGGCCAGAACTCATCCAACACAAAATAGATTTCAATCAAACAAAAAGGTAAAATGTATATTGATAGCTAAATAAAACACATTTAATTAGTTAATATAATACGTATGATCACGTTTACCAAGACATATTGGTAAATGTTAGGAGAGCCGGTAAAAGCTTGGAATTTCAGATTTGTTTAATATATTTTGGAAAGTAGTGGTTAAAATGACAGTTTCAGCCCACTTTCCCCCATAAGTATAGCATTGATCCTCCTCACTGTGAAGTTGAATCACTTTCACACACATTGTTTCTATTAACTGTGAAGTTGTATCACTTTCACCTACATTGTTTCTATTAACTGGGGAGGTAGGTCACTTTCTACCATAAGAATAGCATTGATCCTCCTCACTGTTAAGTTGAATCACTTTCACCCACATTGATTCTATTAACTGTGAAGTTGGATCACTTTCACACACATTGTTTATATTAACTGGGGAGGTAGGTCACTTTCTCCCGTAAGAGTAGCATTGATCAGTGGTGAATCAGGAAATATAATTTTTGGTGGTTGACATTAATTCTATCAGGTTCTACCTTGGGCTCTCCTTACTATTGAGGCGGGACCTATCACCCATACGGGTAGTATTACGACTTCTCAAAGTAGGTCAGTGGTGGATTGGGAAACATTATTTTGGGGGTTAACAATTCTTTATTGGGTTTTAGCATTGATCCTTCTCACTATGGAGCTGGGTCACTTTCTCCCACATTGATCCTTCCCTTAGAGCCAGTGGGTCACCCTATCTCATAAGAATAGCATTAATCAGTGGTGGATCGGGGAATATTATTTAGGGGTTCTTAGCATTGATCCTGCTCACTATGGAGTTGGATCAATTTCTTCCACATTGATCCTTCCCATAAAGCATGTGGGTCACTTTTTCAAATAAGAATAGCATTTATCCGTGGCGGTTCGTGGATCATTATTTTCGGGGTTTTAGCTTTGACCCTCCTCAATGGATAGTTAGGCCACTTTCTCCCACACTTATCCTTCTAATTGAGCATGTGTGTCATTTTATCTGATAAGAATAGCATTGATCAGTGGCGGATAAGGGAATATTATTTTGGGGGTCTTAGTATTGATCTTCCTCACAGAAAAGATGGACCAATTTCTCCCCCATTGATTCTTCCTATTGGCTGATGGGTCACTTTCTCTCATAAGAAAAGCACTGATAAGTGGTGGATCGTGTAATATTATTTTAAGGGTTTTAGCTTTGATTCTCCTCTCTGCGAACTTGGATCACTTTCTCGCCCATTGATTTTTCCCATTGCACTTATGGGCTAATTTCTCTTATATAAATAGCATTGATCAATGGTGGTTTGGGGAATATCTCTTTGGATATACAGGTGTTCTGAAACTCATATCCCCAACTCCCCAGATAGCGTGTTCGAACCTAAATTAGTACAAAATCCCTACGCACTTATATCCGGAAAGCTATGCTAATTTCATTAAATCTTGTTCAAAGTTTCGGCGTACAGCGCTGGGAAGGAAAAGCTGTCAAGCATGCACGCACAAAGAGTTGCATTGAAGTTTAAAACACGGCACTGCATATGTAATAATGGCAAGCACTTTCTATGATGTGTGATAGTTAATGACGACCCTCAGAACGTATTCACATTTATAAATGGACTGGTGTGTTATTTACTATTAACTGTGGTATGTACTGCTGCCGTGCTCCAAGATGTCGAGATGTGTAGTGCCGCATGCCTAACTCCTATGCAACAAGCTTACACACGTACTTGAACGTAAATATCTCTGTCAGAAAATAACTAAACTATAAAGCTTTAATGCATCATACAGAGGACCTACGTGTTTATTTGTATGTAGTATAGAGCGAACGTTCTGTTCTGAGGCCACTGGGGTTTAAAGTAACCATGGGTAGTTTATTTATGATTACATACGACCCGACTTCTAAAATGTTATTTCCGGTCTAATTAATGCTACTGATTTTTTCACCCATTACAATATTATTTCCTTTTATATATTAATTATAATCTGGTTTATCATATTAATATTATCTATTCTGCTTATCCCACCCTTTTATATAACGCCAGTTGGTCCACCCCGGGTAATTTTTTGCGTACTTTCCTCCACCGGTCGTACCACCATCCACTGAAACATTTTCCAGATTCGTTGGGAGGACCAGTAGTAAAGAGCACCTCCCTATCCACTACCCGGGGAGGTGCAGAGATGATGCTCCACCCCTTTTCCATGATACCACATCTAAGGCGAGATATTATTTCTATCTTATAAGACTAACTAATACTAGATACTAACTACTAAATACTAAAAGCGTTTATTATCTTTCTACAAATATTGTTGTTTCACTTTATCCTGGATATTCATTCTGTCCCAGCTGATCTCAGATGTTTGCTTACTAGATACAGCCTTCCCATCTTCTTGACGTGAAGGCTCCTGTTCACTCGCTCCCATAATCACTGGTTTCCAAGTGTGGTGGGGCTCTGTTACAGTGTAATTATCTCCTCCATTAAACTTTGGCAACCCTTTACATTATTTTGCCAGTGCCGGCACAGAAATACCTATGAGTTTTCCTCAGGTATCACGCTATACCCATCCTTGACTGTTCTAGAAATCTTAGAACGTCACATACCACATGTTCACGCCCATCAATTATCCCTAATCTCTCCTTGTCTTTTTCTATGTCTATCCTTATAACGCATGCCCAGTTCGTTAGGTAATCATCTTCTCCATCTCGTTCGTCCTGGCTATCGTCATTTGTACTTCCTGTGCCTGTTGTTTATGTTTCAATAAGTCCCATCCACACATATTTTCTGTATAATTGTCTTAATTCTATTTACATACTCATCCTTTACTTTTTGTTATCTAGTTTCTACAATTGTGTCGAGGAAGCCACACCGGGTAGGGTTTCTCAAAATGTCCCCTACCTGTCTGCCCTTGATCTCTTACTAGGGTACCAATCTAAGATCCCACATTATGATACAGCTTAAAACTACATGCTCTGGTGCTACCTCCTCACCACATTCACACAGTCTCGTCTCAGTCAGTCCCATGTCATGCATGGACCCTTCCCAGTAATGTAGTGAACCAGGCCCTGGGAGTATTGTAGATGTTTCATCATAATCCTTTCTCTTACACTATTGAACAGCTGATATTTTATCCTTCCTGTGTCACTCCCCTCCCATCGTGTCTGCCACTCCACCTCCAAGGTAAGATATACATATACAGCTGAGGTTCCTACTTTTTTTTTATTATTTCCTCATTTCTAGGTATATATCCTTTCCTTATCCAGTACACGGCCCCTTTTCTTCTCACTTGCAGATCAAATGGGTAGTTTCCCAGAGTGACTCTTAGAGCGCCTGTGGCTACTGTCGTGTAGGCTCTTGATAGTCGCAGAAGTCTGGAGTCTTTTCGCAATCACTATCTTCTTTAGACCCTTTTCCCATATACTAGCTCCATACTCAACAATCGAGACCAGGATGGCTTGGTGGTATAGCCTGATCAACTTCATGGGTATGCAGAAGTGCCTTTGGCCTATGTTTATAATTTTATTCATTACAGCCTTAGCCTTATCACATATTTCCTTCAGGTGCACCAAGAAATTCTTCTTTTCCTCAAGTGGCACCCCAAGATGTCTTCTAGATCTACTTATTTTTATGTTCATACCACCTACCTTTATTATAGTTTATATCATTATCAATCCCTCGAAGAGCATTTATTTCGTCTTCGTGGGCGCCATCCTCACTTCAACCTTCCTACACCATGTAATGAAGTCTTCCAAAAACTTGTTGTTTTTAGTGCCAGCTGTTTCCTGAATCCTCCCTGTACAATAATGAGGAGATAATACGCGAAATAACCACACCCCTAGTTTCTGGAATCGTTTCCAGCTCCAAAAGGCACGACTCCAGTCCTATATCCCAGAAGATCGGTCCCCTTGCTGATGACTGAGTACATCCCTTAGTTAACTTTTTCTGCAAGTTTATTCTTGGACATCTCAGGATTACATAACTATCTCTACAATAATACCTGAAACTTCGACACAGATTCCTTGGACATTTCAATTCCCTCAGTTGTTTAAATAGTGCTGAACACCATAAGTTATCAAACACTCCTGAGATATCTATAAACACCTCAACAACGTACTTTTCATCAGATTGGTTGAACAGATCCTTTGCTCTACTTATGGCATCATCCGTCAATTTTCCCGTCCTGAAGCCACACTTCTGCCGATACATGCCAGTTCTTTCTTTGTGTTGCTAGCGATTTTTGCATTACCATTTTTATTGAAGTTCTCCCAATACATTAAGCAAACGTATCAGCCTGTATGACTTTAGAATATATATACGGGTCCCCTTTATTCAGCACGACTACCTTGCTCCTCTTCCAGATGTTCGGAATCTTTCCCTGTGCGAGGCACTCATTGAGAAGTTTGGTAATGAAGGGGGCGATTTCCATTCTATTTTCCTGGAGCACCTCTGGTTTTATTCCATCCGGTTCGAGTTCTTTGTTTTTCTTTAAATCCATTATGGATCTGATGACCTCATCCAATGTTATTGGATCAAATTCACAGATATCCTGGTATTCTTGCAGCATTTGCTCACGCTACCCAATCTGCTCATCCATATCCCCTTAACCACTGTCTTTAGGGAGAAGAGTTTCCAGTTGTAGCCCAGCAGTCTCCTCCCAAAAATTCAAAACATTTCCATTTTCTCTAATCAGAGTTGAGATAGTTGATGGGAGTATAAACTTACCTGTTGAGATTTTGTAAGGGACTCCCCAAGGATTAGTTCTTAATTCCTCTTTAACGAATTTCTCCCAACTTATCCTCTTCCCCCTCTTTGATTGTATTTTCAAATTCTAATTTCAACCATGGAGAGTGCCTGCTCATAGCGACCAACGACCAGCGTCCACGCTTGGCCACGGCTGCCGCCGAGAGCACGAGCGATGCACATGCGGTCAGCGGCCAGTCGCTGACGTCCAAGTCAACACATATATATGAAACCGGGTCAATATGCTCACACTTAAAGTGGTGGCCAGTTGTTTGTTTTGTACGGAGTGTGATTGTGGCTACGATGTCTAGTGGGTAGCATTTCGGTACAGACGATTCTGGCCGCCTCTACCAACCAATCAGAATATCGGTTGCGGAGCGCGCACCCAGCCTAAGAGTCCAGAACGTGCGTTGGCTATCGAAGCAAACTATCAGTCAAATTAACAATAAAATTTAGCTTACTGGAAACGATTGCATCGTTAATTATTTCGAGTCATTTCGAACAAAAACTCCAACAATTATAATTCATCAAATAAGTAAATTAAAATAGTAAATCTCAGGAAATAAAGTGATTTTAAAGACCTGAGTCATTTTATTGCGATTATCAAAACATCGAAATTAAAATTAATTACGTTTATACATAACATAAAAACAAATTAAAATAAAGGGGAAGTATTAGATAAATACAATACAATAGTCCTAGTAACAAAGTAATTATATCATAAAATTAACAGAAGTTGCACTCCGATTGGTTAAAACGATCTATATCCATTTAAAAATACTTTAAATTACTAAAATATTAACATTAAACAACGATATAAATTCTGAAAATTGAAAAATGACACCTGGACACGGGAATCGAACCCGGGACCTTCGGCTTAGTACGCCACTGCTCTTA
>CABFOW010010058.1:0-11690 GCA_902141385.1 Timema californicum
GTTCCTTCCGTCCTTTTATTTTATTTAATAGATGTAAATAGTATTATTAGTCAGGCCGGCAACCAGCGTGTGGCCTAATTTCGAAGTGCTTAATTTCACGCGAAAATAAATTGGAAATTGTTCACAAAAAGTAGAAAACAGGGAAATCCAAGGTATGGTGGCAAATTAAGTCACGAACTATCTGATTTCATCCAATTGCCCATTTGAACTTTCACTAAGATAAGGCTGCCTTTTAAAAGCTCTCGTTTTGGAAACAATTCTAAGTGAACTACAAAGGCCTCTTCCATAAAATATAAAATACAAATGGGTATGCTCATTAGATTATATTTGAATAATGTCAAAACTCTTTAAAAAAAATCTAAGCAATAATAATTGTTTATTGTGAAAACTGTGACTCCCAAAAGTGACATTAGGTCAACATAGGGTCTTGAAGAGTAAATTTGGTAACTCTTGCTGTCATTTTCTTTACAAACGGCACTTCGATTTTAAGGTAGGAAATCGGGGATGTCGGAAATAAAAGTAGTTTCCAACGAAAATCCTATTTTCACCGCAAATGTTCAGCTTTTCTTTATTTGTTTATATCACCATAATATAAATACTAATATATATGCTTGTTATGTATCTGTAAATAAAATATTTCTCTTTGGTATACAAATTATACCAACTCACCTTTTATTTAAGTGGGCTTATGCAACAAATAAAAAATATTAGAGCGAATATTTGTATGTATCATACAAACCAATAATATTAGGTTGAGTTTTTCTTTGTATTGTCTCTTTTTCTCCTTCCCATTCTTAGTCTTTAAATATTTCCTTCGGTCCATCGTATGGTTTGGTAAGCCCATTTCCGGTAGTCTAAATTATTATGAAAAACTGTCCGAACCGATTTTGACAAAGGATCTCTTATTCTCAATGCTATGGTTCCGAGATATCAGCAAAAATAGTAGCTTCTAACAAAAAGCCAATGTTTCAGCTTTTCATTCTTTGTTTACATCAACATTTAACCCCTTGATTTGTGTATGGCTGTATATCTGTAGATAAAATATCTATTTTGGCCTAAAAATAATAAATAATTTCATTATTATGTGGAAAGTGGAACAAATAGAAAAATTACGCCAAAAAGGTATATACAAAGTAAACCAACGATTTATTTAAGAAAGATATTGTTTTGTTTTCATTGTTTCTTTTTCTTTAATTACTAATCATTATCTCCGAGAAGAAAATGTATGTTAAAGTAGATGGCCGTAGTTACCAGTATTCTTTGAATCATAGAATTGATTTCTTAGACTGGGGACCTTACGGGACCTCATGGGAAGAAATTACCAAATGATATGTACTTGGTCCGTTATTGCCTTGAGGCTAATTTTCATTGCTTTATAAAACCAGTTAAATAACTCAAACTTGGGTGCCTTATGCCTTCACAAGATTCCCCTTTGGATGTAGGACAAAATGGTGGTCTTAACTCAAATTCGCCAAAAAATGTCACTTGGGCATTTATTGACCTGAGCCATTCAATTATTATTTATAGGTAGGTTCTAATATGTAGGACTACAGGTAGTAAGAAGCTGTGATTAAAAAAATAATAAAAACATTAAAAACATGCTCAAAGTTTCCATACACAAAAGTTATAAATTTGTATAATCTTAAGAGGTCCAGAGAAAAACATCATTTTAATGTTCATGAAATGAAACTAGAGTGTGCTTAATTTACTTTTCTAGACTTCAGAAAGGTTTTATTTAGTATTATAGGTAGACTAATAATGAAGAAGTCAGTAAGACGGCACAGCTTTCAATGGCTCTAGAATAGGAAATCTGGAGGAGGTAATAAGTATTTACTCACTACGGTTGGTTTTAAAGCAATCTCAATTAGTGAACAAGTATAGTAGAGTACATTATGATATTCAGATAAGATGGAATTCAGTTTCTAAAACAAGCATTTGACTCAATTAAAATGTTTTCGACATCATTTATAAATATATCCTAACATACATTTTCTCTACCCTGTTCTTTTTTCTAGAAATCATCCACATGAATTAAATAAATTATCATTGTCAAAAAGTTAATAATTAGAACTATACTTATGTGTAAAATATATAATAACCAAATTGTAATCAATGTTGTCTTCGATGTTTAATACTTGTTATGTTGTATGATTGCAAAATTATTGTTATAGTATAATGTAATAAAAAAAATCTAGTTTTCGCCGTTTTATGAAATATAAGACCTCACAGCATTGTTAGTGAGCTCATTTAATTATATTTTTATTAATTATTAACCTGGTTGTCTCCACGATTTACAAACAAACTATGAATGAATTTATATTACTTTTTTTTAAACTGATTTCCTACTTTATGTATATTTGTTTGTAGATTAATCGTATATGTAATCCCCCGGCTAATCGGTCGTTCAAAAGTCTTCTAAAATACAATTAAAAGCTAATATTAAAAACATAACTCCTTGAATACAATCTCAGCCTTCAAGCATAACCTTACACTATAGGGTTTGAATCATAAACGTAAACAATAATCTAATATTTAAGTAAAGTTTACAGTTAAAATTTTAAATTAAAAATAGCATTATGTTAATTGATATAACAATATTTATTTGAATTATTTAACGTGCACTTTCTGAACTGATAGATTATATCATCCATCACACGAGAATTTTAATGAGCGAGTACGAAAGTGCCTACCAATTTTGCCGGGAAAGGTTTTCCCTTCTATCTTCCAGGGTTATTTTACATACCACAAATGACATGAGCTTAATGGCCTTACTTTTCCTTTTAAATAAGCTGTACTATTGAATGTTATCACTCAATAAAAATAGAAAATCTGTAGAATCCAGCTGGGTTTGAACCCACGAATATCGGGTCATGAGGTGAGAACTTTACACCAAGACCACTGAGGGCGACTTTTATCTATTTTTTATTATCTTTTTTACCCATTAAAATAAAAACCATTTTTATTATAATATTTTGTCTATGACTGCAAAATAACCTCCATGACCAAGAAAACTACAGTTTTTTTTATGTCTGAGTCTATATGGTGAGAATAATATGTACACATCATTATATTTTGTTTTGTTAATGCAGAGAGCTCATTAAATTTCTGCCCGAGAGCAGTTTTTTTCTTCCTACATAAATTCCCTAGAGGGAGAGATTTCCAACATGGTGTGTATGTATTGCACTTTAGGCATAATAAAATTGTATTTTTTTAAATAAAAATCTTTTCACTTTTCATGAGTTGAAACTAAAGTGTGCCGTCTGATTTATTGGAAAAATCTTAACATTACGGTTTTATTATGGTTATTCATAAGTTCATAATCAATAAAACCATCCTAATATATCTAAAATTGTTATGCCCTATTATACATTAATTTATTTTTATAGTGAGTTTTCTATTATTTTCTACCTTTACATTCTTATCATTTACATTGTAATAATTTTAATTAACGAATACTTATTTCGTACATTTTAATTACAAGGATGTTAGTTTAAGTTGGTAAAACTATTAGGTTGATATTTATTTTTCCCAGCGGACAGATCCAAGAACTAAATACTAATGATACAATGTATTTCATTGTAAATTATTTTCCTTTTTTGTAAACATTAAGCTCAGTTGAACGATATTTCAAATTTTATTACAATTGCTCTTTAACAGATTTTATAATTTAGCTTATTCCTCGTAATGTCTACGTATTTCATTATTGAAATGACCAGCTGGAGCAACATTGCTACAAGAACTTAATCCATTTTTGTTTTCAACTGGGTGCGTAGAATCACCGAATATGTTAGACAAGACGACTCGTTTTCAAGCAAGTGAAAGAGAGGGAGAGTGTGAGAGAAACGAAAATATTGTGGCAATTTTGAGAACCCACTCACATTACACTTTGTTAAAGAGTGAGGTTAAAGGAAACAACACGCCACATCTTGATAACGTTAAATGGCAAGGAAGAAATGTGTTTGCTTATGCATATAATCTCAGAAACTGTTTCGACACGTCACGATGTCGTTTGCGGGATTGCAACCTATTAAACGACTTGTACAGAAAGAATCTAGCCACACTTTTACTTATTCACCTTACTAATTTCCATTGTGACTTTTTTACAATTTTGATCACTTTTTTCATCTGATTTTTAAATGACCGTGTATGATCAAGTTGCAATTCATTTGCAAGCTGCAGGGCAAGTTTTGGAAGGCCGCAAGGAATGTTGGATGTCACTAAACTCACAAAAGTAGAGGCTTGCACGGCAAGGTTTAGTCAACGATGAACGTGTGTATTTTCAACCCAATAACCGTTTCAAGTTTTGCTGTCAAAAGTTTATACTACTAACGCAAGAATGACGACGCAATAAAGATAAATCTACGGCCCATCCTTATGAGCCGGCCACATAGAGCGCTAGTTAGCTATGTATGTTTGCTATGCGGTTGAAAAATAGCTCCTTATATTGACAACCTAAGTGGCCACAAAGGCCTGTGTACGTTATGTATGCAATGTTCGCCATCTTAGCTACGTCTTGGTGTGTTTGATTATCACCTATATTTGAATCGCTGACAAAGGACATTCGTAGTAGACCCTCCGTGGTATCCAGTCACGTGCAGCCGACAGTAGAAGTGTGTTTAAAGTAAGAATATGATGTTGCTGGAGCAGTTAATTGAAGAGGTTGTGCCTCACGGTTCGGCCCTTGCGTATTTTCTCCGCACTTGCACAGACCACGCCAACCCCCCTCTATACTGCCTGGGACGACCTACAGTTCATGTTCTCGTCACCCTCCGTGATGAGTTTTCTTTACCCCGCACAATTGTAAACTCTTCTTTCTCCCTTTATTGGACCGCTTTGTGGATACTGCTTCTCCCGTTCTCACACGCCAATGGGAAGCTCCCTTCTCTCCATTTGGACAAGGTCAGGCAACAGTGGAGGGTGTATACTACGTACCACCTGCTTGAAGGAGCAAAAGGATTCGATTTTTCTACGAGATTCCAAGGAGGTCAGACGCGTCTGATGTTCCTGGAGAAGACCGTGACGACACCTGAGAGGAATCCGAACCCAGACAACGAATTTAGTCCCATCACCCTACACAACAGAGTCTGAGACGATCTGTGCGGGGTCTTAAGCTGTGCTTATACTAACGGTGCCAACCAGTAGATGAAAGACATAAAACGCGGCCAACTGCAAAGCAATACCTTGCAGTCAATGACCATCTTGGGGACACACACAACAAAACACCACAGGGAGGGAGAGCCCCCACTCTCCCTCACATCCATGCGCCACAATCCCGCCCTTGTCAGGGCTGCGTGAAATGGCTGCGGCACCACTCGAAACAAACGACACCACAATAATATTCTCAAAACCAAGAACAAACAGAAATGCTAACTTTTCTAGCTCGGGGGCTAGCCCTGAGACAACCGACATGGAAACTGATCACGACGGCAACGGTTCACTTACCCTAGGTGACAAACCCATATATAAGAGGAAATGTAGGAACACAGACAGGACACAATCAAAGAAAACTATCACCACGGCCTACAATACATACACACCACTGAACATTGAGAAACAAATAAACAACGACACGCCATCAACACAGACAGACAACAACAAGAAAGAGAAACTGCCACCAATAATGACTGTAGAGATACACAACTATAAAATGATTACCGAGATTGCCAAAGACACCAAGACCACAAAAGGAGTTAGTTACACCAAGGACGGACTTAAGATACAAACCACCTGGACCCACGACTTCAAATTTGTACAATCCCTCCTAAAGGAAATGAAACAAAAATTTTACACCTACTCACTTTCACGAGACAAGCCGGTTTAGGTAGTAATAAAGGGACTGCCACCAAACATGGACTCTGAGGACATCTAATTAGAGCTAATCGACATAGTATACCCAGTGACTGGCGTGCGCCAGTTTAGCCAAAAGGCAGAATTAACCAACACAACTCAAACAGTGACACTACTCCCAACATTTTTGGTCTCGCTTGCTAAGACCGAAACTCACACAACTATCTTTGGAGCTAGGTACCTTAATCAGACAAGAGTTAGGGTAGAACACTACATCCCTCCTCGAAACACGATTGTGCAATGTCACCAGTGTCAGCGTCGTGGGCATACGAAGAACAACTGTTCAAACATGCCCAGATGCGTGAAGTGTTTCGGAGCACACCTCACCCCCAACTGCCCTAAAAAGGACTAAACGACACCGGCAAAATGCATCAATGGCAAGGGCCCACACACGGCCAACTACAACAAGTGTCTGGTATACATGCAACTTTTGGAGGACAAGAACAATAAAATCAACACATGACAGACGTGACCAACACAGACAGTGCCCCCACAAACCACCAGTAATAACTACGCTTGTATCCCACGCACCCATAAAATTGTTCCTCCAAACTACCACCCACTCCCAGGCCCAACAGCTAAACAATCCCTAAAGGCCGCATCCCTCTACTGCTACTATAACGATGTTACGGTGGGGCACAAGAGACCACAACAATAAAACACCACTTCCTCACTCTCAGATATAAAATACATCATAAAGCTGCTTAAGGACCTAAACATTTTCAAGATACTCCCACAATTTAGACCATACCTCACTAGACTCAGAGAGGTGACCGACAAGACTGAAAAACTGATAATACTGCTAAAGGGATTGACCCAAAACTTATCGACCAACTATGACTAACACAAACGTGACGGTGACGAAAGATATTCTTCGGGTTTTTAAATGGAACGCGAACGGACTACTCACGAAAGCGAAGGCGCTAGAAGCTCTTTATAAAACTTACTTAATAGACATTGCCCTAATAAATGAAACCCATCTAAACACAGGAAAAAATATCTACTTTTACGGCTACACTATTTATAGAAACGATAGGCCTCAAGGTAGGGGAGGGGGCACGGCTATCTTGATCAAGACCCATCTACCTCACTAGCCACACAAATTTCAAAATCTCCAGAAAATAGATGATACTGGAATAAATGTAAATACTAGTTGGGGGAGTGTCCCGTTCGCGGCCATATACAAACCCCCGACTAAGCCGCTACTACTACAAGACTTAGACGAAATCTCAAACGCAGACAAACTGTTTTTTGGCGGGAGATCTTAACTCTAAACACGCCATTTGTAACAGCCGAGTAACCACCAGGAACCAACGAATATTAGCAGACCACGCAGACACACACGACTACGTAGTTGTTGCCCCAGACGTACCCACATTTTATCCCTAAAATTATCTACAGAGTCCAGATATAATAGACGTGTCATTGACCAACATTGTTGTAACAACTGAGGATATGATGGTATTAAAGGAACTAGATTCGGACAACAATCTCATACTGTGTGAAGTTAAGACGGACACTAACTTTGAGATAAGGAAACTTAAACGACAGCGAGCTATGACTGGGACGAGTTTAGGTGGACATCAGAGGATACTTTACCAGAAATACGGGATGTAGATTCAATAGAACAGGCTGACGCTACCCTACAACTATTCACGACCACAGTGCAGGAATACTACAGGGTATACATCACTAGGACATCCATACAACATGACCTCCGACAACAATACCTGGATTTTGGCTTTCTTATAGACCAGAAATGGGAAATGAGATGGAACTGGTAGACTTACAGAACCCCACAGCACAGGACGACCTACCACTGACTCGGAGCCCAAGTTAGGAGGAGAGTAAAGGATATCAGCCGGAACATATGGGACACTTACGTCACCGACGCCGCACTTGACAGAGACAAGTTGTACAAAGTTACACAACAACTAAGGGAAACTACGAATAAAAAGACCGTACCAGCTATCCACGTGAAATATGGCATGGTTTACGAAAGCACAGATATGTCTGAAGCCATAGCTGTGGTTTTAGAGAAACAATTCAAACCAATAACGAACCACAAGATCATGACTTTACCAGAGATGCGACTAGAACAGTCAGGGACTATCTGGTAGGACCAAACGACACTAGGGCAGAGGTAATCACTCTGGAAGATCTCACTAACACTATAAAGGACATACCTAGGAAAAAATCGCCAGGACATGACTACCTGACTAACGAAATATTAAAACAAATGCCAGGGAGAGCGCTAATAGCGTTATTGGCTCTACTAAACTCACTACTGACGCTCTGCTACGGCCCGGCTGACTGGAAGCTGGCTAGGGTAATAACATTCCCTAAACCTGGTAAAGACCTGATATTCCCTCAGAACAGAAGGCCGATAAGTTTTCTAACGACCTTAAGTAAAGTATACGAGAGACTAATTCTCAAATGACTGAAAATAATAAATGATAGGCTAGGTGTTATTCCAAAATCTTCAGTTTGGATTTAGAAACCACCTTTTCACCACCCATCCCATAATAAACATAGTAGAAGACGTAACTAACGCATTTGAAGAAAATAAATACATTATAGCTATCTTCCTAGAGTTCAAGAAAGCTTTCGACAAAATTTGACACCTTGAACTTATTCAGAAATTAATAAAATTCAACTACCCAAAATGGTCAATCTTCTTGATAGCTAGCTTCCTGAGATGGCGTACGTTCCAGATGGTTATGAATGACAAGAGATTGCAGACACACACTATTAAAGTAGGGGTACCACAGGGTTCATCACTAGCACCGCACTTATATAACATTTATGTAGCAGTCATTCCCACCCACGATCGTGTTTAGGTTAGACTTTTTGCCGACGATATCATGCTCTATGTAGCCAATAAAACATAAATTATGCATCACTTGCTATGCAAAGATACCTCCTCTTACTCCAGGACTGGCTCTCCAACTGAGAGAATTAAAGTAAACCCCACTAAGTCAGCAGCCCTAATCTTAGACAAAGGTAGAAAACAGCTCCCGGTTACACTTACTCTATTTGACACAAAGATCCCACTTAAAGACGAAGCCAAGTACCTTGGGATCACAATAGATAGTAAACTCACCTGTAGGAGTCATATAAATAAGAGAAATGGTAAAGTAACGGGTAAAGTCATACAGCAGTACTCACAAGTTCAAAGGAGGGCAGCTCTCAATTCCCACTAAAATACTGCTATCTAGATAAATACTTCAACCCATCATCCTTTATAATTGTGTAGTATGGAGCTATGCTTCCAAATAAAACACTAAAAAACTTCAGGTAACACAAAAGAAAATATTACGGAAACTCACTGGGGTAGACAGACGCACTAGAATAGCCGACTTACACACCATGGCCAACTGCCGCCAACTACAGAAAGTCTACTAGGACAGAAACAAGAGGTTCTACGACCAGAATGAAACGCACGAGAACGAACTTGTTAGAGGACTCGGACAGTACGACCCGAATGAACCACGATACCGTAAATGACTCAGGTTGGTGTAGCTTAGCATCTATTTATTCTATATAAATGTTTAATATAACCTAAAACATAAAAAAATAATTAAAAACTAAAGAAAATTCAAAAAATTATAAAATCCTTAATTCCCAAGAAAAAATGTATAAAACAAAAATAAACTAGATGTAACATTCTTAGTGGAATAAAAATTTACCAACACTTGACAATTAACTATACCAGAATGACAGTAGAATTTCCAACAACAAGACCACTCCACACTATCCTATCCTCAATCCAACCCTTAGCCCGACCTTCACGTACAAATCACACATTTCATGCCATTATTACCTTTTTCACGGCCGGACGCCACTGGGATAACCGACTAGGTTTTTTACGAGTCAGAGGATAATACTGGAACCAGGGTCAGCCCCAGATGGGGAATGGAAATGTATCACCTCTAGACCCAATCCCAAGAAAAAATACTACCAACCCCAATCCCACTCCTGGCCTTGAACTAAAATCGACCCTCATAGTTCACCCACAATCACCACCAAACCTTAAACACACCTTCCCCAATCTTAAGAGAAAAAAAAACCCTTCCTATACCCGAACTAAAATCGACCCTCATAGTTCACCCACAATCACCACCAAACCTTAAACACACCTTCCCCAATCCTAAGAGAAAAAAAACCCTTCCTATACCCGAGACCCAGTGCTAACACAAACGATCACCAATTTTCACCTCATAGTTTAATATATATTAATACTGTTGTAATTCTCTTACAGCTTCATTTCACTTGTTTCATTTCATAAGGTATATAATTTCATTCACGAAGTTAAGAGTCACGACAGTGACTTGGTACTCAAACAATTAATCAGCCCTTTCTCAGATGAAATAGATTGGCGCTTATGTTAATTTGGAGTCGGGCAACAGCCTCACGGCGAAGGAGCAAAGGTGAATTGTCAAAAATTAGAACGAGCAATACTGTTTAATATACTCTATATCCTTTACTTCCCACCGTGACTTACGTTGCCGGGACCTTCCCACCGACCTTTTTCCTACCCCTACCCACATGATCCGCGAGACTAATATCCAACAACAAACGTCACCTGGCGAATGGATATCATCTAGACCTCAACCAGTTACCTCCGAAGCTGACATACCAGGGATATCAACGTAAGGAAGTACCCATGGCTTTGTTCCAAAGCCAATGAAGAATACTGGGACCTTAACATACAAGATAATGATAAATTTCATCAAACTCTGTTATTTTTATGTTTACATCGTGTACTCATTTTATTTTACGGTTATTATTGAAAGTAAAAACAAAGCCTCATTGTCATTGTCATTACTCTCCCAGGCAAATTACCAACCAACATCTTGGACGAGAGTGAAGACTCTCGTACAAATCGTAGATTTCAGTGTGGCCACTTGGTGTAGCGTACATAGTGTACGTCAGTGGCAGTTGGTAGGCTCAGGAGCTGGGTGAACAGCCTTTAATTATTTATTTTTGCATTAAATTCTTAGGAGTATAATTTAAGTAAAGAATAAACTATAAATCATGAATTGATTTTTAAATGACCATTTTGTGAGTAGAGCAAAAAAATAATAATTTCATAAAAATAAATTAACTTAAATCTATGGACTAAGATTTACTATAAACATTACAGAAAGTAAGTTGTGGAAGATCTTGTGTTGGTCTACTATTTTTAACAGTCTCATTTTTAAAAGTAAAGTCTTGAAAATTTGAAAAGATTTCACTAATAATTTACTAACTATAATCACATGTTTACCACACACATACTGAAAATATATATTTATATTAAATCAAAATAAGTAATATGATTATTAAAATAAAATATAAAAACTACCACTTTAATCAAACAAATTATTGCCCGTACGAGACCCGCCAGTAATAACAAATAAAGTATAATTGACACTGCGCATGCTCCAAAATTGACAATGAGCACTAGGTGGATATTTACAACTATTCTTTCATTCCACGACGGTGAGAGGCGTTTTAAACTCTGCTCTTATCCTACCTCTATTGATTGTATAGGGGACATACAAGACGCACATGTGCCTTAGCCTCTTTCCCTCCCTTTCAAACCTCATGTCATTTGAAGGCCATAGAAGCAAGGTTGAAATTGCTTCTAGTAAACTTAAAAGATTTCGTAGGCTCCGTGGAGATGACAATCCCACAGACACACTTGAAAAATAAAAAAGTTTAAATAAAGATGCTGCCAAAATATATTTTGTTTAGGATTTTAAAATATTCAAGCTATTTTAATTTATTTAATAGAATAAAAATTATTTCGCTGAAAGTAGGCAAGTCGTGCTTTAAATGCTTATATGGACCGATCGCCA
>CABFOW010010059.1:0-11687 GCA_902141385.1 Timema californicum
AAAGTCAAGGGAGTATTGAACTGTTTAGCCAGTAGATAACCAGTAAAACTGTCCTGTTCACTCACAAAGTCAAGGGAGTATAAGATAACCAGTAAAACTGTCCTGTTCACTCACAAAGTCCAGGGAGTAGAGTCCAGTGAATATCTCTCGAACCACCTCCACTTGGTGCAGCTCCGTGAGAAACTTCTCGACGGCGCCGGGGCGTGCGAGAGCCTGCTGTACCTTCTTGGTGCCTGCCAGATGGTATTGTATGCTGGGACTCTTGATGGCGCGAGACCTCTCCACTAGAAGACGAGCCTCCCACTCCAGCTGAGAGGGGTACTGGCCAGGCTCGTAGCCTGACCGGAAATACACCACTGACACCACATCATCTTTGCTTCAACCAAGCATTCATTATATTATTAATATATTGGTTCGAACTTGGCCCCCTGACCCTTTCAAGTACCTACAAGACCTTGTGCTTGTTTAACATATTATATTGCATCAATTATTTAAATATATATTGACTTTATTAATTTTAGGTTTAGATATCCAATTCCAAAAATCCCTCGGGGCAGTTCTATTAAAACCCTATATACCAAGTTTAAGGCCGATAGTTTAAATAGTCTAGGCTCTACTCCGAGGTACAAACATACACATGGAAATGCAAAAAACACTGTTTCAGATTCAGTGGGTCATGAAACGTCGAAATTCATCAAAATCATGAGTTCAATTTTTTTTGACGCTCATAATACTTTCTCTACCTGTAAGGTAGAGAGAAAGTAACAGGTATAATCCACCCAACACTAGTAATACCTACATAATGAGTTCCTTCATTGGGCCCAGTCTGCCCTGTTCTCCAATCTCAGTGAGGGTTTTTCTGATGACCCGGATTTCTGGGTGGAGTTTTCTAATCTCAAACTCGTGGAACCTTTGGTCGCAAATATTGTACGTCACATTTTCCACAACGATCATTACAACTGCTCTGAAAATTAAAACAAATGATCTAGTTAAATAATAGTTCGCATGTGAAATCAAATCATACATCAAACTAAAAATAATATATGATATTTTTAACATTAGTATATTGACCGAGAAAGGGATACGTTTGCAAGTGCAGCAATGAACTGTTGAGTTCCTAGTGTCAGAGAGTAATTATATAAAGCACATTGCCACAAGTTTAGTTGTACTTATTTCCCGGTATTGATAAAGCAATTCAGGCATGTCACACTCGTTTGAACAAAAGGGCGAAGCATCAAGGATCAGGCCACATGCAAATTTTACTGAAAGTATATTTACTTCATTAGTGACCCGACTCAGTGGCGTAGTTGGCTAACGCGCTGGTCGTGTTGAGCTCGACTGCTGAGGACGGGGAGATCGAGGTTCGAATCTCGGTCGGCTGAACTGAGGGTGGTTTTTCCTAAATGGTTTTCCCCTCTCCCTCCACGCAAATGCGGGTTCACTTCCTCTAATTCAACCTTCCCAATTCCTAATCCATTAGAGTAATTAGTATTTAAAGCGTATAACCCGAACGGGTAGTATGACGCGGTGCTAAATATTATTATTATTATTATTATTATTATTATTATTATTATTATTATTACTTCATTAGTATTATTAAATTATCTAATATCTTTATTAAGAATTAAATTAGTGTAGTTAAATTTCATTATTAATATACAAATAGTGTAAGTAATATAATTGGTATAAATGATAAAGATGATAAAAATATTTCATTTGATACCACTCTTTTTAATTCAATACAAATATTCCACCTAGGAAATAAGAATAAGAATGCATGAAAATCACAAAGTTTAAGTTGGTAGCCCTAACACCAAGCAAATAGCAATCATATGAAATATAATTAGTAATCTAATTGCTAAAGGGTGATTCAATATATTAAAAGGGTTCTTATTATATACCTGAATTAAATTATAAACTTGTAGAACTTTCATCTCAGTAGATTTTACAATGTTTTAGTAAATGCTGTTAAGAGCCAGATTATTACCAAAAGAGCGCGTCAAGGAAACCTTGACCGGTAGACCTACTCCTAGTAGTATCCGCACAATCATCTGTGAATTGAGGTACACGCAGTTGTTGGAAGTACGTATTAACAGGGAGGTTTCAAGGACAATAACAATACTGTCATCATGGATTCTTGTGTTAGCAGATTTAAAACAGTAATAATTAACTAACAAAACTAACCAGTCACTAGCCCCAACTAGCCAGTCACTAGCCCCAACTAGCCAGTCACTAACCCCAGCTAGCCAATCCCTAGCCCCAACTAGCCAGTCACTAGCCCTAACTAGCCAGTAACTATCCCCCCAACTAACCAGTCACTAGCCCCAACTAACCAGTCACTAGCCCCCAACTAGCCAGTCACTAGCCCCAACTAACCAGTCCCTAGCCCCCAACTAGCCAGTCACTAGCCCCAACTAACCAGTCACTAGCCCCAACTAGCCAGTCACTAGCCCCCAGCTAACCAGTCTATTTTAAGTTTGTCACCTCAGACTGTCACCGACACATATTTGACAAAGTACCTTTGAATAATGTTTTCTCCAAAGTTATATAATTTTTGTAGTAGTCCTACTGGTCTGTGAGTAACAATGTGATTATTCAGAATGTAAACTTGATGTGCTGCGGACTGTGAGTGATCGAGGACTTGAGACCAACCATCCCACTTGTTAACACCATTTCAATAAATGCACTAGATAAAATAGGAAGAGATTGAAGGGAGAACAAGAAAGAGATGGGAGAAGCAGATAAAAGAAAGTGCGCAAGTGAGAGGATAATTAGAGAAGTAATTAAACTAGGAATAATGTTGGAAAGAGGAAGATGGAGGCATTTTATCAAACTGATCTGGCGCAAGCTGGAAACAGTTGTTGTTGTTGATGATGATGATGATGATGATGATGATGATTAAATAAAATATAGTTAACTTTAGTGTAATGATTCTATATCGTAATTGTAACATTTAATGAAATCTAATAATTTCAAACATGCAGTAATTATTATTTATAGCAGACATAGGTTGGTGTGAGTGATAATAACCTACCTCGGGTCCGCGTATATCGTCCAAGCCTCCGCTAAAGCTTCACAAATACCTTGAAGTGCACCATTGGTCGGAAGCTGTAAACAAAGTGTGTCATGATATAAAACAAAGTGCTCCACTCGTGGGGAAGTAAAGAAGTTATAGGGGACCAAGGAATGTTTCACCCCCCTTGGAGTTCAATCATAGCACCGCCTTCTGGTGCGATTCCATTCACAATGTACACATACACTATGTCTACTTTACTTGTGGAACAAAGACACGGTAAGGACATAGAACGTTGTTTGTCAAACTACCTTGGTTATCTATTTATATTAGACTACCTTGGTTATCTATTTATATTAGACTGCCTTGGTTATCTATTTATATTAGACTGCCTTGGTTATCTATTTATATTAGACTGCCTTGGTTATCTATTTATATTAGACTGCCTTGGTTATCTATTTATATTAGACTGCCTTGGTTATCTATTTATATTAGACTGCCTTGGTTATCTATTTATATTAGACGAGCGTCAAGTTTATCCCGGGGTTAGAGACGGTTTGAGCTAAAGAAAGTGCTCTTGTGGAGTGGAGTGGAGTGGAGTGGAGTGGAGTGGAGTGGAGTGGAGTGGAGTGGAGTGGAGTGGAGTGGAGTGGAGTGGAGGGGAGGGGATCTAAAGAGAAGAGGACACAGGGAGAGTTGTTCTAAAGTTGTGTAAGAGAACTTCTGAGGAGAAGAGAAGTGTTGTACTCATTGTCACTCATGCAGCAGAAACACGGACAGTGAATGTAAGAGAGACTGGGAGAGCATGTTAGCTGTCACTAAATTGACCCGACACAGGCGGGAAAGAGTTCACTAGGATGATACTGGCTAGAGTGCTCCCACTATGTGTTATTTTCAGGTCACTGCGCTCTAAAGTAGCTTTTATTACAAAACTAAAATATAAGTATTTAGCGATGTTTCCCAAACAACCGGGATCATTGACAGGGAAATAAAACATAATATAATTAATGAGTGTATTTAAAAAATAGGGTGGCAATACAAAGAATGTTAGTGCCTATCATTCACAAAAAGCCTGCTGCACGAATTGTAAAAAGAGAGAAACCAGCCATACCCTATAAACATAGTTGACCAATCAGTGAGAGTTGATCGTAATGAAAAAATATGTTCAGCTATAAAACTAAGCAAATAAGGAAACACAGATTTTAAAGCCGTTTCAGAAAGTATGTAACAATATGGGGAAAATTATACTTTCTTCATTGTAACAATACATTCAGAAACTTCTTAGGTGATTTACATAATCGGCAATGCTAACCGTACATAATTTAAATGTATAGTCAATGAACAAACATAGTGAGCCGGAATAACATTTTCTTATTAAACTAAACACATACTTTCTTCAGGATGCTGCTATTTAATCTAGTATTTAATTATTTTTTTTGTGGCCATGGAACAAGTCTATTTCAGCATATTAACAACAGTATTGTCAAAAGAATTTGGCTTGAGAAAGTTCTTAGGCTATTTTTGAGAACTCTTAAGGTTAGAAAAGACTCTTTTACACGTTACATATCATTACATATTTTAAAAGTGCATACAAATTAGGGAATATTCTAGATTGTTCTGATATTTCATGTTTTCAAAACCAACATGCGAGTCTCCGATCCCTACTAAAACCAATGCCTCAATAATGATGTATCATCTCAAGTGTTATCAGTTCCTTTCCAGTTGTTGTACTGACCAGTAAACTGCTATAGTTGTAACATATAACTATTTCAACTAATATTGGTCAGTTACCAAGTACAGACCTCTCGTTCTACTTTTTTTTTTTTTTACCCAGCCATGAAGTCTACTCAAATCTTTCTTCAATGCTTTTCTTATTGGAGTCTAGAATTTGAAAATAGTTAATTTCCTTCCCTTACTTCCGGAAACGCACTGCTAAATGAGTCTACCGAGTGATGTCTTCCGACTTCTATTAAGTCTGGACCAATGTAGTTTCCATGTTTTTATCTCCTGTTTATATATACATATATATATATATGTATATATATATATATTATTTAGCACAGCGTCTTACTACCCGTTCGGGTTATACGCTTTCCCGTTTATAAACAATACAATATATATTAGGAGCACTAAGTACCAGCCTGCAATTTATTTTGTAAGTAGTCACAAAATTACGATTGATGCGAGCATTTATGCCCCCACAGCTACATCTTTAAAGAGCTGCTCTTACTGCATTATGATGAGTTTTAAAATATTTGTGAATTTCCACAGATTTATCAACAAAACATTATACCCTATTATTTTACCGTATGTGACTACAATTTTCTCTAGATCTTTTCACCGCTAACCAGTGTCCGGTAATACAGTCCACTTGTTTCAAAAGGCAAACATTTACCTTGAAGCTCTGTCACTTGAATGAGAATGCTATTTTGAGAGTAATAATAATAACAATAATAATAATAATAATAATAATATTTAGCACCGCGTCTTACTACCCGTTCGGGTTATACGCTTTAAGTACTAATTACTCTGATGGATTAGGAATTGGGAAAGTTGAATTAGAGGAATTGAACCCGCATTTGCGTGGAGGTAGAGTGGAAAACCATTTAGGAAAAACCACCCCCAGTTCACCCGACCGAGATTCGAACCTCAATCTCCCCGTCCTCGGCAGCCGAGCTCAACACAACAAGCGCGTTAGCCGACTACGCCACCGAGGCGGGTTATTTTGAGAGTAGTGGGGTCATTAAAATGTTGATTTACAAAATGTCTCAGCTTAAACTAATCATAGGGTCTTCAAAGTAATTTAAATCTATGTTGGCTGAACCCATCTCAGATTCATTTGTTTATTTAACTCTCAAGTGGAACTACACCCATTGCAGCGCCCTGACCCCTTCTCGTGCGTGTCACAATTTGGGAGTTTATAATGGTGTTGGATATTTTATGACTACTAGAGACCAAAGTTAGTCTATTTGCCTTTTCCTTCCAATGAACGTAAATTGGGTTAAAGACAGTGGGAGTAGTGACAGACATCTTGGAAGGGAACGGCATGCCGTTGTATAAAATAAGTTCAACTTTTTCTCAAATGACAAATTTGAAAGTGTGTCCCTTGCCACTGTGTGGCGTAGAACTCAAATTATGAAAAATATTTTATCTGAAAACATAACCCATTTCATTTCTGAAGCTCTATAAAAGTATCTAGTGATTAACAGTATATGACACCATGACTCATGTAGCAGAAAGCAAAGGAAATGGGAGGGAATGAAAACAAAGAAACTGAGAGGGAATGAAAACAAAGGAACTGGAGGGAATGGAAACAAAGAAATTGGGAGGGAATGAAAACAAAGGAACTGGAGGGAATGGAAACAAAGAAATTGGGAGGGAATGAAAACAAAGGAATTGGGAGGGAATGAAAACAAAGAAACTGAGAGGGAATGAAAACAAAGGAATTGGGAGGGAATGAAAACAAAGGAATTGGGAGGGAATGGAAACAAAGGAATGCAAACAAGAGGGAGAGGAAACCCTCGTAGTCAGATGGTGACGGATCATAGAGAGGTTCTTACGATTTGGGAAACATACATAGGCAGAACAAGGAAACCTGGATATTGAAGAAGATGAAGAGGTAGAGGAAGACAAAAAGGACATGAGAATAAGGAAAGCTGCTGGAGATGATGACCAGCTGACCTTCTGAAGGAACCAGGAAACAACGCATTAAATACTGTAACAAAACTTATAAATAGGATTTAATAAGCAGGATAATGGTCCAGGACTTTCTAGACGTAACCATGGGGGCTCCAAAGAAGAAGAAGCAAGCCTGGTAATGCAGGGATTACAGGACCATCAGCCTCTTCTCTCTGGTGGGGAAGATGATGGTGAGAATACTCAACAAGCGAATGGAACAGAAGATATAAAGTGTGATGGAAGGAGACGAATTTGGATTCAGAAAAGGAACCAAAGATGCCAAAAGTATCCTGAGAATAGTTTCAGAGAAAGTGCTGGAAATCGAGAATGAGATCTTAGTTGTTTTCATCAAATAGTGAAAGGCGTTTGATACAGTGAAGTGGAAGAAACTGATGGAAATTTTCAAGAAGATCACAACAACTGTAGGGACAGAAGGCCTGTACCTGGGACGAGTGAAGGTGAGGCTGAACGACGGAGAGACCAACAACGTAGAGATAGTGAGAGGAGTTAGACATGGATGTTGTTTGTCACCCAGTCTGTTCAACTTGTGGGGAGAGTGGCTGGTCAGGGAAGCCCTAGAGGGGTATGACAATTTCAGGATAGAAGGACGGGTCATCAACACCGTAAAATATGCAGATGATTTAGCATTGCCGGTTAAAAATAAAGAGGAGTTGCAGGAAATAATGGACCGGCTAGCGGAGAGAAGAAGATATGCTATGGAGATCAACATTGAGAAGTCAAACGTGATGGTGATTTCAAAAAATGGAGAACCGCTGAAAATAAAAAGTGGGAACTAGGAGTTGGAAAACATAGGGCAGTTAAAGTACCTGGGAAGTCTCCTGACAAAGTATAAGAAGTCAAAAGTGATGGTGATTTCAAAAAATGAAGAACCGCTGAAAATAAAAATCGGAAACCAGGAATTGGAAAACATAGGGCAGTTAAAGTACCTGGGAAGTCTCCTGACAAAGTATTACTACTGCACTAAAAGACAAAAGGTCGAGGATTGCCATAGCCAAGGAAGATTTCAACAAGAAGAGGTTACTGCTGACCAGTTTGGAACTGAGGAAGAAACTGATGACATGCTACATTTGGAGCATCGCACTGTATGGAGCAGAGACTTGGACTCTTCGGAAGATGGAAAAGAAATACTTGGAGAGCTATGAAATGTGGTGCTGGAGAAGTCTTGATAGCATGAGGTGGACAGACAGGGTGACAAACGAAGAAGTCCTAAGAAGAGTGGGTGAGAAAAGAACCATTTTGGATGCGATTCTTCAGAGCCAAGGAAACTGGATAAGACACATCCTTAGGAGGAACTGTCTTCTGCACGACGTCATAGAAGTAGACATTGAGAGAAAGAGGAGCTTACGAGGAAGGAGGATTCAAATACTAGACAACTTGAAGGAGAGAAGAAAATTCTGGGAGCTGAAGGAGGAGGCAAAGCATTGGTGACAAAAGGAATGGACCTGTCGTAAGACAGAACACTTAATAATAAGAATCCACTCCCGTTGATTAAATCACACCTAAAACAGAAAAAATAAATGTTTTACTTCATCTACCACGGGCCCCTTGCGGGTCCATCCTGGTCAGCAATCGCCGACATGGCCAGGCTCGCACTGACAAGACAAACAAAAACTGGCAGAGACTGGGTTACCAATACCCAACAAGGGTCACTAGAGGCATTATTGATCACATTGTAGTTTCCCAATACTCTCCCTCGTTCAACAAATGTTTATGCATTTCCTCCAAACTCCCTCGGTCCCTCAAACTCCCTTCGTTTATTTTGTTGTTGACATACATCTCAGTTTCCACACCTTAAACTCATTTAAGGAAAGCACATTTTAAGAGAATACACCAATAGGTACCCAAATGAGATTCAAAATAAATATCATTTTGAATTTCATACTTAAAGAAAATATTAATTTTGACTTTTAATTTGACAGCTGTAGTATAGGAGTTAAAACATACACATTAAATAATGATGTTTGTGTCCATTCTGAGTTGGATTTAAAATTATGCATTAGTTCAAAACTAGAGCAAACCGTTGTCCCCATTGCAATACTATTTTTTATGGAAAAAAATAGAAATACATCCATGTTTAAATTTAAAATGAAAATAATTTACGAATCTGACTTTTGTTAAATGCAAGTAATAAACAGGAAACGAAATAAAATAAGTATTTTATGTTTGTTACAAGTTTAAAACTAAGGGGGAACCGGATTATAAAAAATCTTGATAACTTGATAATTTTTAACAAATGAATGTGTACAATATACTTAATTAACCAAATTACTTACATTTTTTACTTTATCCTCGTGTCCTAGCTCCTGCAATACATATCTGAAAAATAAATAATAGTACCATAAATGATAATACCAATGTTCTTTAAAGAAGATTGGAAATAATTTTACAACATCAGTGTTAGTAAACAAGAAGAACTTTTATTGTGAGTAATGGTTTATCCTTGTCAAAGCCAAATAATGTTTGTCCTTGAATTTTAAACTATAGTTATGGATAGCGTAAAGATTGAACCAATTGAGGGGAAAAGTGACTTGTTAATGTTTGATCATATCAAGTAACTAAAGCAGTCTAAATTTATAATCATCCATTTGTTTAGGATTAGCTATCCAGTTTACAGTTTTTGTATATTTAGATTTATTTGATAAATTCATAGTTTCTATATACACCATAATATGGTAGCCTCTCTGTTAACACATGATGGAACCAAAAGAGACAAGAGCTGTCATTAGATGCCAATTGGCGTCGGAAACAACAAACTACTCTTCGTTTCTTCCCTTTGTTTAGGAAGTATCAAGTTGTCACATCTACTGTGTCTGTAACGTTCTTTTACCAGATCCTAGCTTGAAGCAATTAGCCATTTCTAATAGTAGTTCTAGACCTTTTCTTCCGTTGTTAAATTTCATGTCATTTGAATTTGACTTCAACTATTAGATATAGGTGGTTAGTAAATTTGACATTTCAGAGATTATAAATACGTGTTTAGTTCTGCATTTTTAATAACATTATTTATTAAATAATACTATATAAACTAGTGAGAGTCCAAAAATGGGCAGGAAATGAATCTAAAATTGCCCTAAATATGAAAAATTATAATTTTCAAATCAATGTCTCATAAAAAGTGTCTACTTGAAAATTGCACCAAACCCTTTAAGCAAAAAATATGACTTTTAATCAATATTGTTGTCCTATTCCCCAGTAATTTGTATCTTTTCTCTAGTTTGACTAGTCACCACCATGTTAACGCACTGCCCACCTCGGCAAGCCTCTAGTGGGTGTCTTGTCATGTTGTTTAAAATGCTGATGAGAATGGAGTAGTCTCATTTCATTTAGATTAAAAGCTTATTAAAGGGATATTTTTGAGGGTGAGTGTCATATTCCAACCTTTTTTTTTAGTAAAATCGCCGTGATTTCAATTATTTTGGAGCTTGTTATAAGTGCACCAATGCTAAAAAAATGTTAAGTAGGAAAATTATATAATTATGTTAAACTAACTACACAGAGAAGTGAAGAGACGAACCAAATTAATCAAGTGTCAATATGGGAAACTTTTACAAATATCTCCAAATGTTCACTTTTGGCAAAACACATGCATTTAAAAAGAAGGTGTACATTGAAGAGTAAGAATTTGATTGACGGTTGAAAGAGGTGTAAAGTGGAGCAATCTCTATCCAAAGATAAAGAAGAATCAATCCTCTATATTCCACTTCCACAATTAGTGGATCAGAGCTTTTATCTGAAAATGTGAATACACTTGAATTAATCAAATTAACACACATTTTGTCAGATACCTCTGATTTCTGTAGTTATACTCTTTCACCCCCTCAAACCAAGAGGAAGACAAATTACCAACTTTGCTATAGTAGCAGACAAAAATGTGCAATGTAGTGAGTTGTGTTTACTTAACAACCTAATATGTTAAATTGCACTTATTTTGTATAGTTCCAAAACACTTAAAATACTTTCAAGTTTAATTATTGTGTGGATTGATATTAGCTGATTCAACATGGTAAAAAGTTTTACAGCATGCGTTACATAATGCAGGCATCTCTAAAATTGTTAATACATGCAACAACAAACAATATCTACTAAAGTTAAAATAACTACTGATTTGAGTAAGAAAAATACTAGTTTACAAAGCGAACCAAACATTTATCTAAAATACTTATTCAGCCTGTAAAAATAATGCAATATTAAAGACTAAGTGCTTGAAAAGAACTTTTCTAGTGTCACACTTCTTAGCTTGAACTTTAGTGGGTTAGTTTAAATGAGGCTTTAATGAAGATTTTCTTGGAATATTATTTTAAGTTATGGTTATACTTTTGAACATCAACCTTTGAGATTAGAATTAAAAATTGTAAAAATTAGAGTATAGTAGAGTTGTGATCATCTGTCCAAGGTGGTGACACAATTTACATTCAGTCGTCAAGTGGTAGAGTATCGGAGTGACTCGTATTTTCTGAGTTTTTTGTTAACCTCATATAATCATAACTCTATTGAGGATCTGTTGGTGTAGTGCGTCGATGCGAACCAACTGATGGCCATGCGTTATGCAGAGTATGTTGTGTTGCGTGTCTGCATGCCTTGATTTAAGCAGCAAAGAATACTGAAAGTCAGCACTGAAGAGAGGAGAGGTCAAGTTTTGAAAAATTAAACAGCTTTTCCATTATTTTATGGTTGTTATTTTGTAGTATCCATCTTACTACCTGTTCAGATTATATGCATGTATAACAATTAATCTAATAGTTTAGGGAGGAGAAAGAGTATTTTAGAGTAATGTATCCACACTCGCGTGGAATAAGAGCGGGAAAACATTTAGGAAAAAAACATTCTTCAGTAGAAGAGACCAGGATTTGTGCCCCAATTTCCCAGTCACCGGCAAGCCAGTCTAACAGTGTACCCCACTGGGTAACTGAAGTAGGTGTACACTTTAAGCTATTTGATCATTTAACTATTGTGTCCTTTGGACAGATAGTTTGCA
>CABFOW010010060.1:0-11682 GCA_902141385.1 Timema californicum
GGGGATAGGGGTGGCGTACTGACAACCACGTGCCACAGTTTCACCAGCCCTGGATTACAGTCTACACATTTCACAGAGCTATTAAAGTACCGGTATAAAGACATAAGCATACGACAGGTTAGCTTCCAGACCACTCGTAATTACAAACTGTAGTGCTCCGCAACCCTCATATACGGACCTAACTGTATAATATAAGACATTCATAACAACAATTGTAAGCATACAATCCTGGACAGTGACATAAGTGCCTCAAGGCAAGTGAAAAGCGTCCTAAGCCGGGTTATTACTGGTTTGCTCGGCTCCACGCCATGCTCCTATCGCTGGTCGGGCCAACGCGCTAGGCGTTTCTCTAAACTTCATAGAAAAATAAGTTTGGCCAGTTGATATATGACATGTGAGATTGATGTGATAGTGATTAGTTACCCAATAACTGTCGAGCGGTTGGCAACACACACACGTGTCAACTACAGCAGAACCGAAGCGTGGTCGGATTAACCGGGAGAAGAGGGATCACATTTTCATGAATTTGAAACAGTTGAATGACTTTAGTCAAATTATAATTGATTTAACTTATGTATACCATGCAGTAGGCCTATGTACTGAAAATATTGTTAGTTACAGGACAAAACACTGCAATATTAAACTTGAGCTTGTTAACCAATAAAATATATTTCATTTCACTTTTTTTCCCTCCGTTTTCCGATAAGTGTGTTTGGTCCAGCGAGATTTTACCGTGAAGTGACGGACACAAGATTCACAACCACACCGGTGCTGCAAATAAAATTATGGTAATTTTATTTTTCCATTTAATTTATTTGAGGTGTTTAAAGTGCACTTAATGAACCGAGTGATTATATCACCCAACGACATACACTAATTTAAATCTACAACATACACAGCATTCAGCCCCAGGCCGTTAATTTATCTGCGTGAAAGGGGAAACCCACATTTATTCAATGATACATTTTTCGACCATGTCAGGAATCGAACCCGGGAACCTTATTTTATCTGGGAAATAAAGGCCGTGGCCAGCCAATAATTTCATTGGGGAGGGGAGTTGGCGGGCACATCCCCTAATTGCTGGAAGCTACAAAAAATTCTAAATGATAAACATTTATAGAAGCTCTCTGAAGTGGGTTTTAACATGGTAGTTATTCTACCATGAAAAAACCCAAAATGCCGAAGGCTAAGAAGATTTCTAAATATTTAACACCTCTAGAAGATCTCTGAAGTGTTTTTAATCGTAATTTGTATTTGTATCTTAATTTTGATATTGTAACCATAAATAAAGTCATATTTTTTGTTCAACCCTCCCCCCCTCCTTGCTACGGCCTTGAGGGAGACACTACCAACTGAGCTGGTACAGAAAAACAACCTCTAAGATGTTTATTGTTTCGTATAGAAACCTACTATTTTCTATCTGTAATATTATGTTGGAATTCGCTTTATTAAAGAAAATTACTTAACTTTTTTTTTATGCAGCGCCCTCAATATTACCCATTTTTAAATGTGGCCACTGTGACCAACCAGCTCTGGTAACTTTTCTTTGTCAAATCGAATTTCATTCGGCTCGATAATATTTGCCGCCATCAACCCNATTTGCCGCCATCAACCCCCCCCCCCTTCCCCCGTCACTACTGTTACTTTCACAAGTTAAACCGGGTGATTATAGTACTCAAGTCAAACTATACTATATTTTAAAATTCCTTGACTTTAACAGGTTTTTTAGAGTTAATTTCCAACTTTTCTAGTTACTATAGTTATAATACAAACATTATTTTACTAAGCTCGCAACTTGATGTAATAATATTAGTAGACCCACACTTCTGAAATTATGTCACTCAATGAGGGGGTTAAAGGAGTTCAGCCTAAAGCCATAGGTAGTGAGCTATGAGTTAGATTTCAGTTAATTAATATTGAGAAATTAAAAGATCACCTTACATCAGTACAGTTTAAAATTGTTACTAGACACATTATTTTTTAGTTTATTCTCCCTTTAATGCAATCAAATGATCACGCATGCGCATAGATATGGCTCAACTTTGGTCAAAGACAAGCAGTAGAGAGGTTCGGTGTAAAGACGACACATTAAACTCACGTGTGTGTTGACTTTGTTATTGAGGTGGACAACTGTATTCAAATAGATTCGCGTGGAGAATTAACTGCAAGAAAAACGTTATTTTTAATATTGTAAATAAAATTAGCATATTTTTAATAAATATGTGAAAATTCCAGAAATGTGATCATGTTCGCCGAGTTTTCCAGGTCGTGGGATGTGGTCCATCAGAGCGCCAGAGGAAATGGCGGGTGTGGGTCAAATATGTGAATGTGGCTAGGAGCAGCTAGTTATCTATTTTTACCGCGTCTTGGTATCTGTTCAGGTTAAACACACAACATTTTTACATCAGTTACACTAATGGAATAGGGATTAGGTAAGTTGTTTTTAGAGGAACTAATGGTGACCTGGTGGTCCAGGGGTAAGGTGTCAGACTTCTGTGCTGGCGGCCGCGGTTCGATCCTCGGTCCCGGCAGTTTTATCTGATTACCAAACTCCTCCTTCACCTCTGACAAGACATCTTGTGAATGTGGGGAATGCCAGGCCTCCACCGTGGTTCGGATTCCACGTTAAACTGTAGGTCCTCCATTTCATCTCGCAATCACCCTACCATTACACATTAGCGTAAGTGCGTATAACCCGAACGGGTAGTAAGACGCGGTGCTAATAATAATAATAATAATAATAATTTAGAGGAACTATTTCCTACAGGGATTTAAACCCCTGTATCGCTGCCACTGTCAGACCATGCGGGTAATAAGTAAAGTCCGAGACCTAAGATCAATCGATAGCGCGTCTGCCGGCCCGACAAGGCTGGAGCTGGGTGTACTGTCGTGTGTTCTAGTGTTTAGTTTGAGTGGTGTGTTCCCGTTATCTGACCAATATTACATGTTGTCATGATATGGAATTATACATCCCGATTATTTATTATTCTCATTTGTATTCAAAACCACGAAATTATATATGAGATTGTTCAAGTTGTTAAGTTGCAAGGTTTGGCGACATCTCTCTGCGTCTCTGTTTAAAAAGACAACCCAGTTTGGTCAACAGAAACGCACCTGGATGAGCGCACCTTTTTTTCTAGGAAGCTTCGAGAAGGGAATGCCGCTTGATAAGTCCCTTCAGGTGCGCGCGCATCCCCTCATTTTCTTCCTGACAAGGAGCCCGATAGGTCAAGTCAATGTAAATCTTAATCCGTGTTTTTACCGGAATCTAAATCTCGCGTACCGGGAATTGTGTATATGACGTAATAGTTGGCCATTTAAATTAAAGTCAATAACGTGTGAAATATCGAGCAAATACTGTGTATCTACTTATAATTAAAATAAACTATTAAATACCAGGACTTGTAATTTCTAAAATAAGATACCCCCCCTTTGTAATCATTATAAAACAGGCTGATAGCAAACGGTGGCGAACAGACACTCTGTCAACCCTACCAGGATGCCATGATGTCGTCTGGGCCCAGGTTTGGCCGCACTTCAAATAGTCTCTCATCAATCTCACGAGTTTGTCTCGCGTACGAATCGGAGATACTTTCGACACTTTCTTTGTACGTTTCGTCTGAGCTATTGTTCAGTCATTATTTCCTTGCGCCAAGACGAGGGACAGAGATGATCTGTCCAGATTCTTCCATCACACACAAAGAATCACTTGGGATTAGAAATACACGCCAAATTTAATCAATTATTTTATTTTCCTTAATTCTGTTTAAAGATAGTTAAAAAAAAGTATTTGAATGTCGTAACTGTCTCCATTTCCAATAAAAAGTGCTCGAGATGTTTAGAGAAAATAGTGAAAATAGATAATCGTAGCGTGACTTCTTATCGAACCAGATTTCCTTGTGTTTCACCTAGTCACGGGTTCTATCCCTGGCTTGGTCGTACTAGGCTACCAGTTTTCCTATCATGGTTAAGGGTATAACCTAACCAGTAGCGAAGTTATAACCTGGTCACGGTATCTCAGATGTTAAATATGGTTCCAATGTACGCTAATGTGTAATGATAGGGTGATTGTGAGATGAAATGGAGGACCTACAGTTTAACGTGGAATCCGAACCACGGTGGAGGCCTGGCATTCCCCACATTCACAAGATGTCTTGACTGTAGTAAACTATGCACAAAAAATTGTAAAAAATACACACCATAATGTGCAAAAACAAATGAACTATTTGTTTTGTGGAAGATCTTGCCTTATTCATGGTTGTTAGTTTAAAAGGAAAGTTAAACTGAAATTTTCTAATGTGAAGCTCTTTCATCTGTCCATGACGAAAGTTTTATACTTCGAAATGTCCTTTCGACCTCGCACGATGCCATACATAGCTGCATATGAAAAACACCTCAATTACTCTTCTAGTTCAGTTTTGTACCTGGCCAAACTCATCGAAGGCCGTTTTAGCAACACCGCGAGTTTGTGAAGACAATGCTACGTCAGAGAAGGCGAGCACTGCACGGAATGACTTGGAGCCAGGTAATTTGGAGAAGTGGGTATAGCTGTCATCTTCAGAACACGCGCTAGTATTGTTGTATTGTATACCATAATGACTGCAGATATTGTATTTATTAGTAACTAGCCGATGACAGGAAGGGTACAATATGCACTATCAAGCACCGGCTCAGTGGTTTATTAAGGTGTGACTTCCCGAGTATATCATTTCCGCACACAAATCTGGGCTCTAGTCATCAATAAAGCTATGACGCACAGTATTGATAACACCATTACGGTGAACCTAAAATGAGCCTGCTTGCTACCTTACCAAAATACATTATAATTCAATTTTTAAAAATAAGTCAAAATATAACTCAGGTAAGATTATTAATACCTTGCATTATTGAATATGGTAACATGAATGTTTTATGTACGACTTTGTGTTTGTATATTATATTATGCCATGTATGTATGATCGCATATATTATTACATCAGGGTCTACAACAATATCATATTGTAAAATTACCTGACTTTTTCCTGTTTTCCAGAGTAAATTTCCAACTTCTCCAGTTACTAAAATATTACAAACATTATTTCATTAAATGATCAACTTACACAAATTCAGCTTTAAAACGTTGTGACACATAATTAATTAGTTTCTCTCTCCTCAAACGTGATAAAAATCTCCCGCATGCATAGCCACGACTCAACTCTGTCTAAAGACGTGTGCTATGGAGGGTAAAGAAGACAATAAGATCGCATGTTGACTTTTTGAGAAGTGAGATTAGTATGCTCAACAGTGTTTAAAGAGATGTATAGTGTGTATTAACTGGAAGACAATTAAAGAAATTTGATAGAATTCCGTGACTTTTCCCTGTTTCCCAGGTCGCTGGACAGTCTGTATATGTATATATAAGTCTGGTCGAAGTCTTTGTGAAGTATGTTGGAGTATGCCCGAGGTTTGGTGAAGCCTGAGCGCGCTCCAAGGGAAATGTCTGACGTCATTAGACCAGGTCGAACCACCCTGTCTTGCTCTGGAATATTCTTCTTCTTTGACGCTTGATTTAAATTCAAACTGTTGTTGTCAAAGCAAAACAATCCCATCAAGATAATGTATTCTCTTTTCCAAAGGTTAACTACACCATACGAGTATATCCCCAAAAATAACTTTTTCTAATTCATAAAAATTAAATATTAAAGAAAAATAATAATTTTAAGTATTCAGTATTTTGTTTCAACTAAAATCTTAGAAAGTATTTATACAATATACAGAAAAAAATAAACCATTACATTTGATAAGTAACATTTTATTATATTTACAAATAGTTTAAATTGCCTTTTTTGTTTGAATGTCTAAACGCAAAAATACTAACTCTAATAAATAAAAAATCATAATAAAGTAAAAATAATTAAATACATTCTTAAATCATTATCTCAATATATTTCAAAGTAGACCTCCTACAAAATGTACTGAATCTTTTGCTATTTCAAATCGCTCAAACAATTACTGTATCCCAAATAATAATACTTAAAAATTATTAATAAAAACTCGCGGATGATGGCTTTTATACAAGCCAATATGTTAGATTTCCACTAAAGTAACACATTTTAATTAAATCAATGGTGTTAACTATGCCCAAAATCCTTAATTGAAGTTGTGATTGATATGCTTCAGTCGATTTGTACAGGTGAAACCGACAGCAAGAGTTGAAATTACTAGTGTTCAAAAAAAACTTTAGATAATATTATCTACATAATAGTATTTGCTACAACCATCATACGATTATGTTTTTAAAGAGTTGTAATTATTTCATATTATAATACAATAGAACTGCACAAAGCTTGTAGCAATTTGCAAATTTCCCCCCAAATAGTGATCAATGAATAATTGTTTTATGTGTATCTTATCATGCTTTCAAGTATGATTGTAAACTCGTTTTATAGTCATTTGTATGGTTGACAAATTTCCTCTAACAGCCCTATTTTGATTACAGTGGCGAGTTTCCCAGCTGTCACAATAAAATAAACTCTTTCCCGACGAGTTTGTGCTGGTTGTGAATTGATATTCCCTGCATATTCTCGGAAGCATTCTCCGCGTGTGCTTTGAGCTCAGATATTGAGCAAATATTTATGCAGCTTTTAAAATAAAAAGACTAATTTTCAATTAAATTATCTTAAATTTTCAATCTGAACAACTTCCATCCATTCGAGTGTCGGGCAGTCGTAACTTGAGTATTCAAAGTGTTCAAACGGTGTCCGATATTTTAAATGTTGAATTAAACAACTTAGTTTCTCAATTTACCAAACATGGTGTGAATAATCTCACTTCTCATTCGCCCACCTCTGGATAAGATCCATTCTAGTGGAACCAGGGGCGTACGGTATGTTGAATATCTTTAGACGATATTGGTAGTTGCCATGAGCTCAGTATCGCCAGAAGTTACGATTACAATTTTAATAATAGAATTATAGCTTACCTATTGATTCTTTAGAAAATACTTCCACTCAAGTCTAGAAGAAGTCTGATTGACAGAAAATATGAACCAAAGGCACGTTAATGTCGAGGAGATTGATCGTGTTCAAGAATACTTATGTAAGTGTTTAGATAAACTTGTCGGAAACTGTTATTGTATTTTGAACAAATCTAGATGCTTTTATTGTAAAGAAAACCTATAGATTGATTCAACTCAACCTAAGTCAGCTATACAAATCAAGAAACCAACTTGATCGAGGTGGTTTACAAAGTCTAGATCCTAAATTTGTAAATACTGTGTGTATGGTACAATTATATTTCTGTTAGTATATTTTATACTAACCACAACACTTTTTCCTGATGAAAAATCCGAGAAAGATTGTAGCTAATACGGCGTACAAAAGTATAATTTTATTTTAAGCTTCACAATATATATATAGGGCCTATATATTTATCCAGACAAATCACCTTATGCTAAATATAATAATATTACTGAATGGTGGATTTTACTAAGCTAATAGATAAGGTCCCATTCATTGTATATCATTAACATGCTATCATTTTCTGTTTTATTATAAAATGATACATGTATGCAGTTATATTTATGAGCAATTTATAAATATTCTTTTAGAGGCATAGATTAATTTATCTAGATAATTTTTAGGTTAGACGCACAATATAAACAAGGATAATCAAAATGATGCCTAGAACCTAAAAATAGATTTAACACTAACTGTAATGAATTAAGTGTAGCCAGGAAAGTACGACCCTGAGTGATTATTAGAGTTCATGACGTCACGGGTAGCTTTCTTATCCAGTCGCTGTTGGTCCAAGTCTGTTAGATGTCTTGTGAAGTATGTTTAAGCCTTGTGTAGTCTGTTGAAGTCTGGTATTTTAAGCATTTTGTCTTACTTACTGTTTAGGTAATAAGCCTCTGTACTAATTACGCTATTTGAATCTAGAGGAAGTGTACCAGCATTTGAGTGGACTTTTAAAAAAACTTATTACACCCAACCGGAATTAAAACCCAAATCTACCGGTCATCGACAATCTAGTACAAGAGAGTGACGCCTTATACCATGTGAACCCAAAAGCAGGTTTTTAAGCCTGTTGCTATATCTCGAATTCTATTGAAGCCTATTAATGTATGTTGAAATATTTTTAAAGCTGGGTGAGTATCCTAAAATAAACAGTATAAATAAATATATATGTTCTGGGTGTGGGGAGGCGGGGGGGTTATTCACCAATCATATTAAAAGAAGGAGAATTGCTTCACCGTTCCCAGGGGATTACCATTATGTGTAGAAATAAATAAAATTATTAAATGGTGGAGGAATTGATAGATTATATATATAACATTGAACTGGTTTGATGACCTATATTCCTTGTTAGGTTATGAAAATCAGGTCCATTTCTTCCCCCTCACCCAGACGCCTCCCTCCAACCATATTTAATCATTTTCATTTATTTCTACCCACCCAGAGCCCATAGTGAATCAATTCTCTTTCTTTTCACCCCCCTCCCAACACCAACCCCAGAGCGGTAATGCAGTCGTCCCTTTCCCCCTCAGCTTTTTCTCCATTTATTCAGAAAGTGTTCACAAATCCACGGCTGTTGACTAGTGTCTCGCTGGAGTCTCCCACAAGCAGATCCTAGTCGCGCAGAGCGGACCAGTCTTAAAACTATTTCAACTCGCACCGAGCGGATATAAGAGCCCCGCTTTGGCCTCACGCAGAGTTGTGTTCTTACTTGTGTAGCGCCAATTGTACACAACGACAGTGGGAATACGAATACCGGGAATCTTAGTCACATGTTCCATCCAGCCTCTTAGCTACAAACCCATATTCACAGCCAAAAAGTTTACTAGATCAACTTTTACGTATCACTTGACGTATGTGTCATCTCCAGCTGCATTCTACATAACACTAACAATGGAGTAAATCAAAGTTATCAATCTTCCAATCAGAGCCCTCTGTAGAGGTGTAGCCATGAGCATTGTTCTATCGTCGATATAAACCACGCCACGGACACTTGGACGAAACTATAGGAAGATATTTTGTTGCACAGACATAGCTTGGACTCTAAAGTGTCGGTCGCTAAGCGAAGTTCTAGGTCATCGGTGATTTCCGGTCACGTTCGAGGACTTTCTGGAGAACAACGTTGTGTTGTTTGTGATAGAGATGGTGAAATATGTTGTCCTAATGCATATATTAAAAGTTTGAGTGGTTTGTTTAAGTTATGAAGCTGCAATAGATAGGAAATATATATATATATATTTTAGTTCAGGACAACACAAGTTACATATTCAGCAATGTTCGTTTTAACAACATTTTAGAAAACATTCTAAAAGATTCTTCCGTAAGGAGTGTAGAATTTAGTTATATTATAAAAAGTTCAAACATAATTCAAATATCACAATATCTTTAATTGTTAATTTAACCGATACATTTCTATAAAATTTAACACCGAGTCTTACAATCTTCCGGAATGCCACCATATTCATAGTAACGGGGTAAGAATGTACCCACATTAGCGTGTAGCGAGGATAGAAAACATACCCTAAGAACACCCAGCTCCAATCTTCCATCAGCACAGTCCAAATTAATCCTACAGTGACGTATTAGACCATGCAATCACACAGATAAGGGTCTCGTTGTATATTAATGTCTCACGAAATGACTAGTCGGAGTTTACTAATATCTTGACATAAAAGAGTCCATGAACTGTTTATGAACTATTTATTTTCTTTTAAATTTCCCAGTTTCGTACTTTTAAATAAATTTAAAACTTTGAATGAATAAATCTAATGCATCACAAAACCAACAAATTAAATTAAAACCAAGTGAAGTGTGTTTTTTAATGATTTTGTGGCTTCGAATATTCATGCGTGTTGAAATTACTAAAAATAAGTAAGAAAACACTTAAAATAAGAGTACTTGTAATTTAGAAGCCCACTATTGTGGACGAAGTATGTTAGAAAGTGATCTTGTTGCGTTAAGAAACGTGGAATGATAGTCGATGTGCAGGTAGGTATGGATGCTGCGTGCGTGCTGTATCCCGGGGTAGCTCGCTTGCTCTCACCCCTGCCTGGATACTAGATCAATAGTACGTGACTACACCCCCACCCCCAACCCCCGTGCCCAACAAACAACCGACGGAAATAGGTATCTATCTACATGTCGGAACACCGCTCGCCCATATTCAATCACCAAACAGAAAGTAGAACAAATGATTAACAACAAAGTTACCACTTTAATATGGCAAAAAAAATTACTATCATTGAAATATATATATTTCCTCCCCTTCCTTTGGAAATTGAGAGAGAAGCTGCTCGAAGCGTAGATTACCAGCGGCTAAAGTGGCTTTATCGCTGCAACCGACGAGAACGTAAGAATATTGTTCGATTTCTAACCAATCAGACTCGTGCATTGTGAATGAGTTACAAATACAAATTTCGTTCTTTTCGAATGAACGTGTACGCAGCTTCTGATCGATAGTTTACCTTGTGCAACAATATAATATCCAAATTTAAAAATATGGCTTCAAAATAATGTTACCTATGTTATCTCTTGTACAATATTAAGTTTAACGAAAATGTGAATAGCCCAAACGCCTAACACAAAATAAATACTTTCAGAAGTTTGTGAGCCTCGGTAGGCCAAAGCTAGAAATTGCCGCGTAGACTTTCAGTTCTAACGCAAAATTTAAATATACAATACGTTATTTAAAAATATGGTTCACGACAAAATAAAGTCGAAAGATCCCTATAGTTAGTGTGTTACTGATAGAAAAAAAATGTGAAAATGTGACATTAGATCATTTTCAACGACTTTTTAAGCATAATATTTAAGGCGTTCTGATACTATCATGGAAAAAGGATCTAGCAGATACAGTAAATTGATTGACTTAAACAGTAAATTTTAAGATATTTGAGAACTTGCATTGAGGTTTCCCTTTACCTTGAGATAAAAAGTGTTTTATTTCCCCTCTTTCTTATTTATATACAAAGGGTTGTTGTAGGTGAAGGGCGAGATAACTTGGACAACATATAGTTCCATAAAACGACACAGAAAATGTTGGTGTCCATACTACACGCCAACTCCCAATGGTGGTTTTATCACCACATATCAATACTCGATTGTGTTAGAATCATTGCGTTGTACTAATTACGCTTGTATGTTAGAATGATCTTTCCTCCAACAGCAGCCCAGTCTACTGCTAGAGTGACGCCTTAACCCAGAGGTGGGCAACATATTTTTCGATGTAGTCATGGGTGTGGCGAATGCCAAGTGAAATTCTCCACAAAATTTAAAGCTTGAGAAAAGATAATGCTCAAACGAACATTTAAAATAACACTCTCTGTTGGAACAAGTTTATTCAAGACATGTACACTTTGACTAAGACGTAAATGATGAAAATAATTTGTATTTGTATTGCACCTCGAAGCCGGATTTTTTCATTTTTAATTAGGCTATTTTTAACAAATTTTCGAATAAAATGTTGTTAATTTGGTTTATAATTACGTTTCAGAAATAACTGTGATAAGAATATTCCGCATCCTCCTCGGAAAAAAAAGTTTACGAAATCGACCGTAATTCTAAACTTGTTGTGTGGAGGGGATGTAATTCTTATACCACAATGGGCCACGGGCACAGAGAAGGAGAGAACAGATCCCCAGCCCCTAGGTTAAAGTTGTTGCACTCCTTTTCGAGGCTTTACTCCCTC
>CABFOW010010061.1:0-11679 GCA_902141385.1 Timema californicum
TTTCTTCAGTTACCGTCAATTGGGGGCTGGCGCTGAAGCGACTCTTCACTTCCTACGACCATTGACCGGGCCCTTAAATTTGGTTATTAGCTTATATAATGATTTCATAAACAATATTAGATTTAAAGTTTGATACTGTAAATAAAATGGAAAAAAGGAAGGGCTTGTAGGAAATATTACTATATTAAAATATATTTATAAATCCTAATTCGTTCATAATTAGAAAGGGAAAGGAAAGATTTGCATGCTCAGAATGGGAATGGAAGGTGGTACATGATACTGATGCATAGTCCGCAGCCAGTATTCAAACCGATTATAGAAGTATACATTGTTCAAAAAGTAAGTGCAAACTCTCCAAGATCGAATTTAAGAAATATGGGGGTAACATAACAGAATGGTTGAGTTTTTGGAATCAATTCGCTAAAATTGATGAAGATGAGGATTTAGATGCATCCGACAAATTCCATTATTTGATTCAGGCCCCTTTAACTGGTTCAAGAGCTCGAGAAGTGGTCGGAAGTTTTCATCAGACTTGAGAAAATTATCCTAAAGCTATACAAAGTTTGAAATCTCGTTTCGGACGAGATGATTTATTGGTTAAAGTTTATGAGCGGGAACTATTGACGCTGGCTCTTCAGAGTTAATCGGATGTGATGCTGTTATCAACTATGTATGACCGTTTGGAAACTCAGATGAGAGCACTCGAGACTTTGGGAGTAACCTCTGATAAGTATGCGGCATGTTATACCCAATGGTTGAATCTTGCTTGACGGAAGATTTACTCCGTGCTTGACAACGTAGTGGTTCTTCAGGTCAAGGTGAGGGGTGGTTGCTGAGCCTAATGGACTTTCTCCGGAGGGAAGTCGAACAAGAATAGCACATCTGTCGTGCGGTTAAAGGTTTTAATAACAGTGGTAGAGAGGAAGATGTAAAAGGTAAGAGGAGGAATATCCCCGGCTATGGAGAAACAAAGGTGTCTACAGCAGCCGCATTAGTGGATACAAGAAATAGGCCTAATTCAAACACTTCAATGTGTATATTTTGTAACGCATCATATTTTTCTTTAGATTTTTTAAAGCCCGAAAATTGACCAGAGATGAGAAGCTTAAAATTATTGGGCCGAGTCGCTGTTGTTTTGTTTGTCTGAAAGGTGGGCACATTGCAAATAGATGCAAACTAAAGTGTTTAATCTGTGATGGTAAACACAGTATTCTACTTTGTCCCAAACTAGAAACTAGTGTTCTTAAGTCTGGGGATAAGGACAATTTGAAGAAAGACTTACCTGAAAGTACAAGGGTTCCTTTGGAGAATACATTGCCAAATAATTCTTGCTTTGAAGTACTTCTTCAAACTCTTACTGTACAGTTAAAAAGGAAAAGAAGTAATCGAACTGTTCGAGCTCTGATAGACATGGGATCCCAGACATCATACATTCTGAAGGTAGTGGTAGGACAAATGGGATATACATCGATAGGGGAAGAACGTATTCAGTATGCTTTGTTTGGAGGAAGCCAGTCAGGTGAAATTTCACACAATCGTTTTCAAATCTAGTTGATAAACATCAAAAATCGTTATGTATGCGACTTTGAAGTTCTTGATTATGACAAAATACGTTGTTCTGTGCCTTCCGCAAGAAAAGATTTGTGTCAGAGAGAACTAAAACTTTTGGGTATAGAAATAAATGATGAGGTCAGACCGTTATAAATTATGATAGAGGCTGATTTTGCGGGGGAAATACTCACAGGTGAAAGAGTCGTTCTTAAATGTGATTTGGTAGCTGTGAACAACTATTTAGGATGGATGCTACTGGTCAGGGCTCCATGCAAGAAGTCACTTTCTCATACTATGACCATAACTTCTTTGTTTGCTAAATATATTCCCATTTCCGCACTTGGGATTTTGGTGTTTTGGGAAGCGAGGACCCAGAGAAGCGAAGGACAAAGGCTGCAAGAGAACTAGCAACATTAGAACATTTTAAACAAACTGTCAAACGGAATGTGGATGGTCGTTACAGGGTTGAACTTCCATGGGTGGGTGGACACCCCCTCTCCCTTCAAACTTCATAATAGCTCAGAAGCGTCTGGAAACAACATTCCGTAAACTGAAATCTCTTGAAGTAGAAAGAGCCTACAAAGAAGGGTTTGAAGAGTGGAAGAGAGGGGGAATCATAGAAGAAGTGGTTAATGCTAAGTGTAATGAGGAACATTATCTTACCCACCGACCAGTGATCAAGGAACAGGGTACTATTAAGATTCGTCCCGTGTTTGATGCCTCAGCAAAGATCAATTTCTACCCTTCAATGAATGATTGCTTATAGGAAGGGCTGAACTTGATTGAGCGTATTCCGTCTCTCCTGCTTCGCTTCAGAGTGTGAGCTATTAGTGTTATTGCAGATATAAAGAAAGCTTTCTTGCAGATTGGACTTTGTGAATGAGATCGAGATTTCGTATGGTTCCTGTGGGAAACACAAAATGGGGAAAGCTTAATCCTAAGATACGCACGTGTGGTTTCAATGTTTCACCCAGTCCTTTCTGTTAGGAGTGGTCATTGAACACCATTTAGACTAGGTCTTGAGAAATTGTGAAAAGAATAGTTTTGGGACTAGCGTATATTCCCAGAAAACGATTAAAAAATTGCAGAAAGGATTTTATGTAGACAATTGTGTCTCGAGTATAGATGAAGTGAGCGAGCTACATCAGTTTATGACAAAATCAACTGCTTTTTGCTTGAATCAAAATTTGATCTGGGAGGATGAAAATATTCTAGCTATGAAGTTGACAATAATGAAGTGTCACCTGCTTTAGGTCTGCAGTGGAGGCGTAGAACTGATATGTTGGCCATCAATTCAGCCTTAGTTCTCTAATTGATTTTCAGAATGTAACTAAGAGCTCAATTTTGTCTGTTGCTCATAAAGTGTATGGCCGAATTGGTTTCACAGCTCCTGTAACATTGATTCCGAAACTGTTGATTCCACAGATGTGCACCTCTAAGTTGGGTTGGGATGAAGAAGTTCCTACAAAAGAAAAGGAGAGGTTTGTAAAATGGACTAGGACACTTCAATGTCTGAACAAAATTAAAATTCCCAGATATATCACCCAGAAGAACGCGAAGCATAGTCTTCACACGTTCTGCGATGCCAGTCAAGATGCATATGGTGCTGTTTTGTATTTGAGATCGGAGACTGAACTTTGCTTTGAAGTTCAACTTGTTCTGGCTAAGGCCAGGGTAGCGCCTAATAAGAAGAGTACTGTACCACGTCTAGTAGCTCTTAGGCACTACTATTGGGGCTAGACTTTTCCTTCATAGTGGAATATATTGATATGGTTGTATTGGCAACTCTGCAAAGTTTGTGTTATGTTGACTATCTCTATATCATACTCCCTGTAACTGTATCTTACTGCTAGTAGTTCGTTGGTCTTTTTACTGGTCAGTTGTTTTCTGGCAGCATACATTATATTAAATACACTGTTTACACTATGTCAATGCGTGTGTGATTTCGTTTCATGGCTTATTAATCCTAATAGAATATTTAGATTTGATTGTGTCGCACTTCTGTTTCTGGAGTGATTCAAGTACAGTTTTAGCGTGGATACAAAGAGAGGAGCAGTGGACTAATTTTGTACGTAATAGTGCTCAAGAGATTAAACTTTTGACGGCAAAAGATGACTGGCACCACATCCAGGTCCACTTAACCCAGCAGATCTAGCCAGTCGAGGATGCTCTGCTAAGAAATTGATGCAGGTGATGTAGCATTTATGCTCCAAGTAAACAAATGGGCTAGTCAATCATCATAATACACTTACCCAATCTCATCGACTAGGCCAGGCCCGTCGACTTCACAACACATCAAAATAATAACTACGTCCCGCGAATAACCGTCAAGCGCTGAGTCAAGTGCCTCATCTCGCCGCTAGAGACCACCACCCTGCTCAATTCCGCTTAACGTCAACAAAAGAACTTACAAGAACAATGGAGGACTTTCTACGCCCTTCCAGAAAAAACCGAAGCTTCTGTGTCGCGCGCATCCCCCCTTCCTGTGTGTTTTTCTCTGTGACTCCCACTTTTTTCCTTCTCGGTTGTTCGACAAGGTGCTCCATATATAGAGCCGTGTGCCAAGTGAGAAACTCCTCTTGGATTAGGCGTCGACCATGTAGGACGAAGCAGGAGGCTTCCTAGACTTATTATAATGTAAGATAAGCTTATTATTTGTCGTAAACTTTAACTATTTAAAATTCTATTTCTGTCATTACCTTTTTTATATAAAATGTTAGTGAGACTAAGTTTAAATCTGGATGCTTTCGCAGAACAGACAACTAACTGTGCTTGCGAGTTATTTTCACTATACGAGTTAATTAAACATAAATATGAGAATGTTGTGTATAACGTTAGGCCAGCGACTTTCATGTGGGAGTAAAGTTCAAAGGTTACACGAATCAATTTAGCATTTATTTAGGTCGCTTGAGAATAATGCTGCGAACTTAAATTTATTGAGTATTTATGTGGGGAAGTTCTTTTAGGACAGGAGACCAAATTATTTGAATGTAAGGAAAATTATACTTTTCACTTATAAGGAATAAATATTGATTGTAATTTGTGGTACTTGTAAAGTGGGTTCTAGACTAGCTAAGTGATGAGTTAAAGAGAAAGATGAGATAGCTAGTATATTGATGTATTTTCACAATTTAGTAACTTTGGCATGTTATTTTTACATAGGTGTTATAAAAGGAACTTTAAAACATTGTACGATAATGTTATTTCGCAACGAGTAAAGATATAGGTAATATTTCAGAAATATTATATATTGTTAAAGATTGACTAAATCAAAGTTAATGATTACACGCGTTGGCGTTGATAGTATACCCCCATAACTATTTCATGGTATTGTATAACATATGTGTAGAAGAAAAAATAGTAAATGTTAACTAAGTATATTTTGTTTTTGCACGATATTTATTATTATTTTTGAGCTTGTTCAAGGTCATTTGACTATATTTGTTCATAGGAGGAACTCTAATATTTATTTACTATTTATGCATTGTTCTATAAATAAAATTGAAATAAGTTAAACTTGAATGCACTTATTACTTGAAATAATTTACTTTTTCTATTACGTCATAGTATCCCTAGGTTAAATAATGTTTAGTTTCCAAAGTCCTTCTTTTCTAAGTCTTCGTCCTCGTCGTGTAGTATAGGCTTTCTGTGAAGGTGGACCTTAATAGTTTCCGCTTCTAGGAGTGAGTAGCGTGCGCTGGGCACATGTTGTGTACCCAGAATTTGTATAACACAAAGAAAGAATTTGATCCCTCTGCGCACTTATATTAGACGAATCCCCTTTTGTTTATATTTCATTTAATTTTGTTTATGTATTTGGACCCCTCTAACTTTAGGGAAGGGTTACAGTGAGATGGTGGGAGGGGCCTGAATGACTAAAGCTGCCTCCAGATCAATGGCCTATGGAAGTTGTTTCTGCTGACGAAGAAGTTGTCTACCAGGAGAAAAAGAAAAGGTGTGGTTACGACTCTACCAAATGTGAACACCGATGGTGAGTGGTATTACCGATTCTTCTCTCAGTACCACAAAATTCTCCGTCTTGTGGGATGGGTGCTCAGATTCATTTGTAATTGCAGAAAGAAATCTAAGATAAGGGGAGAACCTAGTGCCATTGAAGTGGATGAGGCCGAAGTGCTTGTCATTAGATTTATTCAGAAAGAATATTTTCAAGACTCGAAATATGAACCTGTCGAGTCACTGCATTTATTTGTGGACGCCAAAGATGTTCCACGTCTGAAAACACGAATATCGGAACGGGAGGATGTGTCAGATTTCAGATATCCATCCTTATTGCCTTCTGATCATCCAGTGGTCACCATATTGATTCATGAGACACATGTCAAGGCAAACCAGTGGGATTGCAGGGTCTTTTGAGCTTACTTAGAGAGTTTCTGGATTGCAAAGGGTAGGAGAACCGTTCGTTCTGTTGTTATGAAGTGCAGTGTGTGCAAACAATTTGCAGGCACACATTTTTATCGGTCTGTGCCACCATTACCTGAAGACAGAGTGCGTAACACCGTAGTGTTTGAAGTCACAGGAGTGGATCTGCCGAGTCCACTTTACCTACTATATGGAAGAAAAGCCTGGACATACCTTTTTACATGAACAGTGTATCGTGCTGTTCACCTGGAACTAGTACCTGCATTGTCTTCGGATGCCTTCATACAGGCTCTAAGGAGATTCGTGGCTCGACGTGGAAGACCATCTGCCATATACAGTGATAATGGGACTAACTTTGTAGGTACAGCTAATGCTTTTTCACAATTGGAATGAGAGAAGATTAGTGCGTTCAGCTCAGCACAACGAATTGTTTGGAAATTCAATCCTCCTGCTACTCCATGGTAGGGCGGTTGGTGGGAGCGCATTATTGGTATAATGAAATTCTTGCTTTTGAAAATACTTGGAAGAGCCCGACTGACTTTTAAGGAACTGACAACTGTGCTATGTGACTGTGAGGCTATAATTAATTCACGACCTTTGACCTATGTATCAGATGATCCTGACAACCTGACTCCATTAACACCGGCCTTATTCCTTCAGGACCTCAAAGAAATAGGAATGCCTGATTGTGACCAATTGGGGACAACTTATCTGAAGAAGAGGTCAAGGTACTTGCAAAAACTGCGTGAAGTTTTGAGGAAGAGGTTCCGCAGTGGATATATGGGTCAGCTGGCTGAAAACTCAAACATCAAGAAGGAATATCCTTTAAAGGTAGGTGAAGTGGTTCTCATCGAGAGTGACAACCTCAAATGGCTGGACTGGCCCTTAGCTGTAGTAGAAGAGTTGTATGCTGGACGTGATGTAATGCATCGAATGGTTCGGCTGAGAATAGGTACTGGCACTTTCATGAGGCCTATTCAACGACTATATAGTCTTGAGGTAACTTAATCAACCTCAAGGCCTAAAGGATCTAAAGGTACGCCCTCTAGCTTGTCGAATGTACCAAAAGATATGTCTTTAGAAGAAGGATATCAAAAACATTCAAAATATGCTCTTTTTTGACAAACGGACCAGACCATAGCCATGACAGTCGCCGAAGTGAACAAACATCATGGAAGGTCAAGACGTTTGCGCCCGCAAAGAAAAATCGATGAAGCCACTCATCATCCCGATTATTTTAAACACTTTGTGCCCACTGGACGAAGTCTACGCCTAGTGAGTCATTGTTGGCATTTGGGTCAAGACCAAATTTACGCCCTATGTTCAGTAAGAAAAATGCCAAGGAAACCTTTTCGGAGTTTAACTGTACAGAGTGTCAAGAACTGGGAAGATACAAGTCGGTCATATCAAAGTTTATCAGCAATACACAACCTCCTCAGAAGTTTAGTCTGACTAATCATGAAATCTCCCTGAGACGCATGTGCGGTGACCGTATGGTCGTCATCAGGGATAAACAAGACGCTGGACTCAAACGGGTCACCTATCTAGCACCTAGCTGGGTTCATCTTTGTGATGTGTGGGACCTCATCGATGTTTCCATCGACCACCGGGATATGTGATCGACAACCGTCACACACTATTGCAATGATTTGATCGATACACTCGTCGTGAATATGCGACACGCTTGCAGAATCAGCGGATGTCATCGATCTCGAACAACCTACGGTGGAAACGCACATCAGAAACCTGGATCTTATCTGTGCTACATACTATACACGTAGAGTCATGGGTTTGCACTATTACATGCTGGATTGTGAACTAAATACAATTTTACTAACGCATCAAAGAGATACTTTAGAAAAACGTATGAACGAGTATATGCAGCAATCCTGTAAAAGTGTATAGTAAATATTATATATGATGTCTGTGAAACCTTTAATATATGTCTGTAAAACCTTTAATGTTCATTAATATATTTTGTGTAATATCGTGTTTTATTTATGCAAAACCTTTCTGTCCCCCTTAAACTGGTGCCAGTCATCAGGGAAAACCCATTACCACATAGAAGGTGGGGGAGGGGTTGCGACACCAGAAAAAAACATTGCCAAGGAGGGGATTTCCAGAGTTAATGACCTAGCTTACGGTTTCAAGGTCACAATCTATTCCTGTCTTGTCGAGCCGCCAAACTGGCGCCAGTCATCAGGGAAAACCCATAGCGATATAAATCAAGGTCACGATATATTCTTGTCCCGGCTTGTTTTGTCGACCCACCAAACTGGCGCCTTTCATCAGGGAAAACCCATTACCACATAGGGTGTGGGAGGAGTGGGTTGCGACACATATCTCTAAAGAGGGGTAGTGATGGGGAAGTGAAAAGGGGCTCATGGCAGGGGGAAACCATCTTTCACACTCTTCGCTACGCTGCCGTCAGGAGAGCTTCGTGCTACGTGTTTCCTCTGATGACGATGGAGGAACGCCTGACGCCATGGACTGCACACCAATAAATAAATTAAAACTCCAACTTATCATCCCAATCCTACTCAGACATAAATAACCAATGAGCACAAATAAAAAAGCAATGAGCATACATAAATAACCATTGAGCACAAATAAAAAATCAATTAGTATACATAAAAAACAAATAAAAGAAGAAAATACAAATACAAACATGTTTGGAACAAGAACCAAAATGTCAGGAACACTGAAAAGGGAATCAGGGGGGGAGGGGGTTATGAGGCGGGAAGGGGGAAACCAACAGCCAATCAGAGAGCGAGGGGGGCGTGGTCACGTTATTAAATTCAACCATTCCTGGCCTGTACACAGGGAGGCCACCAAACTACTTATATGGCCTATAATCCTAATTTCTCTATTTCTGGCAGTGGCGCAGGAACGGGGGGTACGGGGGTAAATTTTACCCCCCTAATGATTGAGGGGGTAAAAAGTATCATCTTTACCTTTCCCCTCCCAAATAATAATGTAAAGCTTTTGGATAGTGTAAAGATACAAAGGTAATATAGTAAAAATAAAATGTGCTTGGAGCACATACTCTTTGAAAACTCTTATAGTGATGCCAGCTACATCAGCTACTGCAGAAAGAAGTTTTTCAATGCTTATATGATTTAAAAACCATCTCCGCTCCACGATGAGGCAACGTAGACTAAATCATCCTTGTATGCTGAATGCACGCCCCGAGAGGCTCAACAAACTTGAAAATTGCAAAACTATTTAGTGGTTCTATAACTAGTAATATAGAGCAAAATTGTATGGAAACCTACTTTAATTTTTGGTGGTTCATAATTTTTAGTTGAACCACATCAGATATAATTTTTCTTAACTTGTTTTGTGTGTATTAATTATTATGATTGGCATGACTAAATTTAATGAGAAAAATGCACAATGGGGCCGTTAATTACAGGTATCTCCCTTTATACGTGATTTCACTTTATGCGTTTTCACTACTACGTGATTAAAAGATAATAAATAATGCATGGTTGGCTGTAAATTCGCAGTTGTGTGTTGATTACGTTGATTACGTTGATTACACTGAATTATATATAAACTGAACATACATATTTAATTACATTTTTTGAGCATCCAGATGCATCCCATTTTATAAGAGAAAATTAAATTTGGATATCGCTTTCTCTCCTACACACAATATTTTATTGCTATTCTTTTCAATGTAGATACACGCCAATATTTGGGTCACCTATTAAATTGCGGGAATTTAAAATTTTAATTAGCTAGTTAAATAAAGATGTACAATGCAATATAACTAACTTCTGGTTCTCCTGTTCACCACCTTCTTGCTCCTTCACTTTAATTTATTACGACACCTTCACCCTTACAAATTTTCTGATCCGTAATTATCTGTCAAATCTTCTTGGGGCACGCACCACATGTGTTGAACATCTCAACAGAGGTTCTGAATCTTATTCTTTGTTAGTTGACCCTTGAGTTGCCGGTTTTGTCTGTTTAAAGAATGTTTGGGGTCTCTCTTCCAAGAGACTTGTTAGTGGTTGATTTATCTGGTGAGTTTGTGCTTGTGACTCCCTCTGTATCTAGCAGGAGGACTTGTTGATGGTTGGTGGATTATTTCCTGAAAAGGTGCCTGTTGTAAATCTGATAATTGAGTGGTATCCTCTACATATTTACAAAGTTCACTTGTTCCTATTCCCGAGTTGCCTAGATGATCTGCATGCTCGAGCCTACATTGTCCCTTTACCACAGCCAATACGTAATTAGACTAATTACACTTCTAATCACTCCGGGCATCCATTGAACCTCTTCACCCCATACACTATTGACTAATACCTTCTGATGCCTTACAAAACTGCGACTGCAATATTGTGAGCCAATCTTGGTTTCAAGAGTGAAAGTCTTTTTCTTGGTTTATAGCCGAGTAATAATTCCGCTGGCGTCTTTCCTGTAAGTTTATGTGGTGTATTTCGGTAGGCAAAGACAAAACTATTCTTTCCTTATTTTTTTCCTCTTATAGTACCTGTCCAAGCAATTATTTTTTTTTAGTGTTTTCACCATGATTTCAGCTTGACGATTTGGCCGTAGATGGCAGGGAGGATAGAAGATATGTCTTACTCCATTCGTTCTTAGAAAAGTTTCAATCTCTTGGGAAACAAACGATGGTCCTCCACCTGACACGATCTTCTCTGGGTAATCATAGGCTGAAAAACATTCTCAATAGTTTTTGCGGATGTAGTAGACTTAATGGGAGCACTTCAACTAGAGTGTTATGTTTGTCTTTCGTAGCAAAACCTAAATGTACTCGCTCCCACTTCCTGTTGGGCCAAGACCGTTACTAGTCCTTGTTGAGTCATTTGACAACCATGCGTACCATGTCTTCTATGTCCGAGTCCAGTCTGGGCCACCACACATAGCTGCAAGAAAGAGCTTACATTCGACATATACCAGGGTGTTTTAGTGCAGGATTTCTAATATTTCTTCCTGGAATATTATAGGAATAACTATTCGATTTCCCCACATGAATCCATTTTCTTCAACTGACAGTTCCTCTTTGCGATCTATATTAATTGCTAACAGCGGAATAGAAATATGTCCAAAAACTCAAATTGTTCAGGAGAGACAAAATACTATTTTGCAGTTGTTTTGGTGATAAAAAATATGTAAAAAGGTTTAAACTATTTTAAGTGGTATCTTATTTTAATTTCAATAATAATATCCGCATAACTCAAATTTAGGTCATTTTGGAACAGAATTTAAGCGATAGACTTGTTCCTTTTTTGCAGTAAATGATGTGTGGTAAATAAAGATAGTAACAAAAAAAAATCAGTTTTATTTCTTGTAATTGTAAGTGAACATGGTTGAGTCGATTATCTTAATGTGGATTGCCAATATTTGTAATAGGCCATGTTGTAATGTTGTTCCAAAATTCGATTCTCTCTTCGGTCACGTACATCAGATATTTCTTTGTGTTCTCAATTTTTGCGGTACTGATATGTAGGTATCTTTCCTGTGTAAGATTCTTTGTCAGGAAGTTGAAGTTTGGGTTACGTGTTTCTTAACCTGTATGTGTCAACCATAATTCCTCTTATAGGAATAGTGGATTGTTCTTCAAAGGGAGCATCAGATGAGAAACAGAGCTCATGGTATTTTGAAAGTGAAAAATATAGTGTTTTTTTGTCTCTACCTACTGTAATGATATCGATTTTTCCTGTCTTTTTAATATTCGCGATCATATTTTAAAGTAAATATATTAATATTTCTTCTTTT
>CABFOW010010064.1:0-11676 GCA_902141385.1 Timema californicum
CAATAGTGGATCAAGTCCCACTCTACCTTATTAGTGTCCTGTCTCCTAAAGTAATCTACCCAGACAACAGCTAATCCTAAGCATACTCATAAATAAACACTAGATGGGAAGAAAGCCCAAGACGCGGAGTTTTACTCTGCGTATTCATTACAATGTAAATATACCAATAAGGCCAACAGGCGCAATAATTAGGGCTGGAGCCCAAGAAGACGGCAGAAAGGCGACGACATTATGACAACAGCGAGAAGCGCATGACGTAGTAAGTTTACAAATTCAAACTAAGATTAGGTGAGCCAAACAATAATTTAGAAAGTTTTCCCCCATTACGCCGAAATATAATTTAGATACAGACAATAACAATAATGATATTCCCCTGCCCTACGTCTCCGTTCTCACCTCGATAGGCTGGTGGTGTAATAAGTGATGTAGACCACCAACGCACCACTATATATACAAAGTTAAAGTTGACATAGAGGGGGAGGGACGCAAAGAGAGGGAAGGAAGGAGAAGCGAGAGAACGGGATGACGAGATGGTCCGAGCAACGTGTAGAATAGCCTAGAAGCTTGACGTGAGCCAGAAGAAGCAACTATCTTCCTTTGTTTCCCGCTAGTCTCGGGCTCGACGCTAGGTGGCGCCTGTCAAACGCTCCGTCAGTCTATCGGGTGGTTGTTTGGAGTGAGTCGGTCGGTGCTGGTGCCGTGCGTTGCAGCTCGTCTTGGAGGTTCGGTGAGTGTCCCCCATTCGATTAAGCCATAACTCGTAAGTTGTTACATCTGTCTTGTAAACTTGTTACACTAATATTGGACAACCACTAAAAGAGTCCTACATCGCTCGGTATTTCGAAATAATCATTGTTCTCTCAACAAAAATTGTTACAAAAATGGTTGATTATTTTCAACAAATTTCGAAAAATTAAATAAATTATGCCAAATATTGTACTGAACAAACGTATTTAATTTATGTTTATATATGTGTGTGTTTTTTAAGGAGGAATTCACTTGCCTTTGTGTGAACAAGAGTGGAAAAACCGTTAGAAAAATACACCTAAGAACACCCAGCTGGGTTTCAAATCTCAAACTATGCCTAACCAATAATCTAGATTCGACGAGACCAACGTCTTTGTCCACGTGATCACCGATTCTGGTAAAATCTAAATAGCTTATTGAAATCTCATTTCTAATGGATATAATCACACAGGCTGCAAATAACTGTAATGACGGAATTGTCCGTATGGAAGAAACAACATTCAGATTAATTTAAATTAGTAGAAAAATAATATATAAACACGGTAATCGCACCCGGGACCTCTGGCTTAGCGTGTCATTGATCACCACTAATCCACTGTGGCCGTGTAAGGAAAGAAAAACGACGAGTTTGCGTGTGAGTTTGTATCCTGCGTCCTTTTGGCCTCGGAATGGTGTCAAGATTGACAAATAATTATCATGACGCAGGAAAGATTTGTGGGTGCTGTGTTCACGGATGTTAACCATGGTACAGTCACGTGATGTGATGTTAACCATGGTACAGTCACGTGATGTCCTGTTAACCATGGTACAGTCACGTGTTGTGATGTTAACCATGGTACAATCACGGGATGTGGTGTTAATCATGGTACAGTCACGTGCTGTGATGTTAACTATTGTACAGTCACGTGCTGTGATGTTAATCATGGTACAGTCACGTGTTGTGATGTTAACCATGATACAGTCACGGGCTGTGGTGTTAACCATGATACAATCACGGGCTGTGGTGTTAACCATGATACAATCACGGGATGTGATGTTAACCATGATACAATCACGGGCTGTGGTGTAAACCATGATACAATCACGGGCTGTGTTGTTAACCATGATACAATCACGGGATGTGAAGTTAACCATGGTACAATCACGGGATGTGATGTTAATCATGGTACAGTCACGTGATGTGGTGTTAATCATGGTACAGTCACGTGATGTGATGTTAATCATGGTACAGTCATGGGATGTGGTGTTAACCATGGTACAGTCACGTGCTGTGATGTTAATCATGGTACAGTAATGAGATCTGGTGTTAACCATGGTACAGTCACGTGCTGTGGTGTTAACCATGGTAAAGTCACGTGCTGTGATGTTAACCATGGTACAGTCACGTGCTGTGATGTTAATCATGGTACAGTAATGAGATGTGGTGTTAACCATGGTACAGTCACGTGCTGTGGTGTTAACCATGGTAAAGTCACGTGCTGTGGTGTTAACCATGGTACAGTCACGTTCTGTGGTGTTAACCATTGGTACAGTCACGTGCTGTGATGTTAACCATGGTACAGTCACGTGCTGTGGTGTTAACCATGGTACAGTCACGTGCTGTGATGTTAACCATGGTACAGTCACGTGCTGTGGTGTTAATAATGGTACAGTAATGGTATGTGGTGTTAACCATTGGGACAGTCACGTGCTGTGATGTTAACCATGGTACAGTCACGTGCTGTGGTGTTAACGATGGTACAGTCACGTGCTGTGGTGTTAACGATGGTACAGTCACGTGCTGTGGTGTTAATCATGGTACGGTCACGGTATGTCATGTTAACCATGGTACAGTCACGTGCTGTGATGTTAACCATGGTACAATCACGTGCTGTTAGAGATATATTAATATGATCGGGCCTCTTATTACTCAATTAAGAAGGGGTGTGCGAGGTTCCCTTTTTAAATTCGAAGTGAATTCAAAGTAAAGATTGAAACTTGAAGATAAAAGTCAATGTAGAATCAAAAATATATTTTTATTGATGTAACATAACATTACTTGTTATTTAGACATTGGTGACCTGGTGGTCTAGGGGTTATGTGTCAGACTTCTGCGCTGCGGTCCAGGGTTCAATCCTCGGTCCCGGCACAGACTTATCTGATTGCCAAACCCTTCCTCCACCTCTGACAAGACGTGTATTAATCACAACTTGTGAATGTGGGGAATTCCAGGCCTCCACCATGGTTCGGATCCCACGTTAAACTGTAGGTCCCCCATTTCATCTCACAATCACCCTACCAATACACATTAGCGTAAGTGCGTACAACCGAGCGGGTAGTAAGACGAGGTGATGATGATAATAATAATAATAATAATATTTAGAATATCCATTAAATGCACCTAGTTGGCTTAAAGAATAATACAAAGCACCAAACATTAATTTATAGACTAATGACATACTTGAATCTATATATTATGTTTACGTTTTAGATGTTAATTAATTACAAGTCTGTGTTAAAACACTGTTTTGTAGCTGTTGCAAAATTATTGTATTTACCACCAATATGTAATATTTAGTGAGATATTTCAAATATATTCATAATATTATCTAAGTTTTCTTCTTCAAAATGTTATGAAGCTGTTATTAAGGCTATTGTTACTATGAGTTTAAAAGTAGATTCGACTTTCAACTTGGACGTCTTGAATATTCGCACACTCCTAGTATTTAGCGAAGAGTGAGGGGAAATATTCGCTTCACGTTGTGGTAACATTGTGAGAGTAATTCCTCATGGGATAGTCTGTTTATAAAATTAAGTAAATGTTTGTCCACTGCATCTTTGTATCAGTTGAGGCTATCCTCAATCAACTATACACTGAAATGTTAGGGATGACGAAGGTAGAATTTATATGATATATCTGAGACCCTCGAAAGCGTTCAAGAGTAAGAAATCTCATATCAAAAGCGCACAGGGGAAAAAAAACTTCCATATGTGGCAACATGGTAAACAAGCAAGCTTTAAGCCTTACAATAATTACAATAATTAGCACCGAGTAATACAAACTACTTGTGTTATTATTTTTATTTATTATCATACTATTTTTAGCATTTCGTCTTACTATCCGTTCGGGCTACAAGCATATGTACTAATTACACCAATGATTTTAGGGATTGAGAAGGTTATATTTATAGGAAGTGTGCCTGCATTTCCATGGAAGGAGAGTGGGAAATCATTTTGTAAAACAACCTCAGTACACCCGAGAGAGATTCTAACCTCGATCTCCCCGTCATTGTCAGTCTAGTCTACAGCGAGACAAAGCGACAACCGAAGTGTTTTTCTTATTATTATTTATTATAGTGGAAGAGACTACGTCTGGTACGAGGGCCATTGTTTGAATGACACTTCTTTAATGAACTCCCTCCTACTCCCCTCATCAATCTTTCTTCCCCGCTGTCGAGTAATAACCAGGACGTGACCTTTTTAAGAGGCGGCCGATAGAAGTCACACAATTACATTACAGCGACTAAATGAATTCGTCACCCACTCGGGTTCGATATCGAACCACTAGCTCCGCAGAATTTAATTGAGTTCTTTTCTTTATCACTCAATTTAATCAAGTGCTGTACCCGGCATTTTAATTTGAATTCCAGCCGAACATGAAATAAAACGCATGTCGTGTGTTTCTATTGGGGAACGGCCACTGGCTGTTTCATCTTCACGACAAGAGTGCCCCGCCCGCCCGTCTGCTAATGACATTACCGTTGGGGAAATCCAATGTGGAGGAAATTGCCTGGCCCTAGTTGGGCTCATGTAGCACCCTAGCACCCTCATTTCCGATTACGTTTGGAGGAGTCACTCTAGCCAAGATGAGCGTTGTGTTCACTAAGGGGAAATGAGGTTCCACTTGTCTGTTGAGCGTTCTGTTTACTGAGGGTGAAGAGGAACTAGTCGTCTGTTGAGCGTTGTGTTTACTGACGGTGAAGAGGAACTACTCGTCTGTTGAGCGTTGTGTTTACTGACGGTGAAGAGGAACTACTCGTCTTTTGAGCGTTGTGTTTATTGAGGTTGAAGATGAATTACTCGTCTGTTGAGCTTTGTGTTTATTGAGTGTGAAGAGGAACTATTGGACTGTTGAGCGTTGTGTTTATTGAGAGTGAAGAGGAACTATTGGACTGTTGAGCATTGTGTTTATTTAAGGTGAAGAGGAACTATTGGACTGTTGAGCGTTGTGTTTATTGAGAGTGAAGAGGAACTGATGGACTGTTGAGCATTGTGTTTATTTAAGGTGAAGAGGAACTATTGGACTGTTGAGCGTTGTGTTTATTGAGGGTGAAGAGGAACTATTGGACTGTTGAGCATTGTGTTTATTGAGAGTGAAGAGGAACTGATGGACTGTTGAGCATTGTGTTTATTGAGAGTGAAGAGGAACTATTGGACTGTTGAGCGTTGTGTTTATTGAGAGTGAAGAGGAACTGATGGACTGTTGAGCATTGTGTTTATTGAGGGTGAAGAGGAACTATTGGACTGTTGAGCGTTGTGTTTACTGAGAGTGAAGAGGAATTCATATCCCACACACCCACATTGGTGGTCACGCTGACTAAATGTTAGGTTCGTCTAGTATTTCTTACCGGTGACGCAGAACCCAGGGTTTAAATCCTGGTGAGGTGTGAATAGTGTTTATTTACAAATGATTTTCCACGCTAAAACAGTTTTTCTTTATTTCTATCTTACTCGTACTCATCCAGCTAGTGTGGCCAAATCAATCACAGCCCGGACGACTGGTAAGAAATTTTGGATGTAAACATATATATTAATGAATGTTAATACAAAATACCACGATTTTGGAGGGCTATACGTTGCAGGCAACTGACCTCACATATTTAGGCCTACATACATTTTGGGTTGGTAGAGTGCGGTATTATTCGACATTATAGTAAATATGTATTATTTGTAAGCTCGTACATCTGGAAATAATGTTTGTGTTTGAAGTAATCGTAAAGAGCTTTGTGAATTTTCTATCTTGTTCTTTTGAATATTGGGTCAAATAGTTTTGCTTCCCTCTGCCATGAGGGTGCTGCTCTGGTAATTATTGTGGCTAGAGGTGCTAATGCAAGATTCACCAGTCACTATGTACCGGCTGGATGAATTATTACCAACCTCCCCAACCCTTCCCTAGCTCTGGCGGGTAATTTTTCACCTCATGTGTCAGGGAGGTAATAATCCCTCCCTCCCTTACACCCGCAGCCATACGTGAACACGTCCGTAGCGCCATTTCCCCATTATCACCTCTTGTACTTCCATTACGTGGATATTGTTTGGAAATGCATAACATGGAAATTGGACACTTTCTGCTTCAATATGGCCTCAATTTCGGTGACCACGCGACCTAATTATAGCCAGTGGGTGATGGAAAAAACTGGATCCCATTCCCGACAGTCAGTTTAATAACAATAGGTCCACTCTATGTTTATTACAGAAGTGTACAGTAGCCCCATGGCTTCTTTGGTGCTGACTGACAGCTTTGAAAAGTTACCAGACAAAATTATGTATTCCTACTACGAACCATATGATCTGCAAAAACACGTGTTTGGTAGCTGTCACTTCTGACAGTCAAAATTTAGGTATATACCTAAATGTTGAATGTCAGAAGTCAACTGTGAGCTGTCAGTCAGCACCAAAGAAGCCATGGGGCTACTGTAGTATAGATGTAACTTTCTTCTAAGCTCAACCTATTGCGTGTCCGGGTTATTCGCATTTAATTTATCTAGTGTAAGAGTGAGTAATGGAAAACTTAGAGGAAATGTAACTTCATTTTCCTGGAGGAAAAGTGAAAAACTATTTAGAAAGGGCTCAAACTGACTGGCACCAATCTACCTGGCTCAGGTACCTGACCAAACCCTAATTGTGCCAAAGACCGAAAAGTACAGCCCAAAATAAGTCCTGAATTACGCCAATGGCACATTAGAAAACTAACATAAGACAAACAATGAAAAACTAACAAAACAAAACCGGTCTAAATAAGAATACAATTTTATAAAATGATATTTTTTAACTCATACAAAACAAATCAAACCAGTGGTATGATATCACAGATATTGCAGCATGTTTTAGAATGTAAGGTTAGGTTAAGTTAGGTTGGGTTAGTTTATCGTTCTCGAGTTTTAAGAGGTTGTTAATCTTGGTGTTTGTTTTATTCCGGACCTGTTCTTATATTTCAAGTGGACTGGTCGCCATTTGGGATCGGGGAACGTTTTTCGAACTATTACAGATGATAAAACTATTTGGTTCAATTCTTTATTTAAAAAAAACCCCCACCCCTATGTAAACCCAGCTGATATTCGAACTCCGACTATCTCATCACTGTCCTTACATATAGTCCTTTTGTCCATCAATATCACAACCTTCCTCTCACCATCAGACCAAGTCAGGCGAGGTTGACTGTCAGATTACACAAGCTCATAGAAATTATTATTATTATTAGCACCACGTCTTACTACCCGTTCGGGTTATACGCACTTACGCTAATGTGTAGACTAATGGTAGGGTGATTGTGAGATGAAATGGAGGACCTACAGTTTAACGTGGAATCCGAACCACAGTGGAGGCCTGGCATTCCTCACATTCACAAGATGTCTTGTCAGAGGTGAAGGAAGGGTTTGGCAATCAGATAAATCTTTGCCGCGACCGAGAATTGAACCCCGGCCGCCAGCACAGAAGTCTGACACCTTACCCCTATACCGCCAGGTCACCGACCTTATAGAAATAACTAACAGGTTTTAAACTTGACAATACATGTTATAATAGGTAAGAACATGATTCAACTGTTACACACAAACTCATAGGCATAGAGACAGATCAGCTAAAAAAAAAAGAGACACATTTAACAGTGGTACCAATCAAAACTAGAATATCCCTGCATAGAATTGCCTATTTTAACATTGGCACCTTATCCCACGTGCTCGCTGATGTGGGAAACATGAGTTATAAACGGTTTAATCTTAAGGGTAGGCGAAAGGAATGTGATATGGATTAAGTGCACCTACATTAGCGTTGAAAGATCGCAACTCAATCCCGATTGGGTCTGCTGAGGGTGGTATTTTATCTATGATTTTCCCCTATTCATATATGCAAATGCGGGTGCACTTACCCTAAATTCGACCTTCCTCATCCCTAAACCATTAGTGCCTAAACGTAGGACTAAAACCCGAATGGGTAGTAAGATGCAGTGCAAAAAAAAAACTAGCGTGTAAAAGGATGAGAAATTTTCAGGGGTAATTCAAGGGTTAGTAACCAACACCAATATATCCTGCCGAGATTCGAACCATGACTTTTTTGACACCGACAATACCATTCTCTATTGGTATTGATCCACTAAACATTGTGGAAGGTGCCGTTGCGTTATATTGAAAATGCATACACCCGTAATATTCAAGGCTATAATTACTGAACAAATGACACACGTTAATGACTACACCACACCATTCTAATTATTGCACTCACACACTAACCAGTACAGAGTTCCCAGTTCAGCCGCAAGATATCTCTCGTCGTAACCTCCTGATCAACCCTTGCTACGTAGACATCACGTCGTACATCACTGATGGCACAATCATCTACCCGGCCAGAGAGGCCTGGGCTGAATTGACTTTTCAGAACAATGGCCTTTCATTATCATACACAACTAAACTTGTACTGGGCTAAATTTGGTCTTCATCTGGTCACACATTTCCACACACTGTGTCCGTACATGCGATATATAATTAAATTATAGTCCGAGGATGACCCATTACGAACTTTTATGCGGGCAGCAAGACATACCAACAAACGAATTAAATATAGTGATAAAAATTATTATAATTAAAAAAAAACATTACTATGAAAGTAGCCTATACATACAGTTTATATTCAACACACTTATTAAGATTTGTAATCAGATTCAAGAAACTCAACTACTCAATTAACACCATACATTAAATAAATGAAGAAATACATACAGTAGCCCCATGGCTTCTTTGGTGCTGACTGACAGCTTTGAAAAGTTACCAGACTAAATTATGTATCCCTATGCCGAACCATATGATCTGCAAATACATGTGTTTAGCAGCTGTCACTTCTGACAGTCAAAATTTATGTATATACCTAAATGTTGACTGTCATAAGTCAGCTGCTAGCTGTCAGTCAGCACCAAAGAAGTCATGGGGCTACTTTAATTAAGATTACATTTATCTCATTAAGTACTGTTCTTTTTCTTTTCAAAACAAGTGAATAATTCGAAACTCTTTTTCTCAGATTTTACTATTATCTGACGAAACTAAACATTTATTTTGTCTATACCTTAAAATGGTCTTTATATGTCGATCAGACCACACAGAAAGAAAGAGTTGGATTGTTGACTTGTTTTGTTGGTAACATTGATCTCTCTATGTGCGGGGAATGTGAAAAGAACAATTGGTATGAAGTTGAGTCGTATCAACGGAGAGTAATGTTAGAGGGAGGGGGGTGGACCNTTTTTTTTTTTTAATCAAGGAACTGTAAAGCGAGATGAGGGTTGGATGCTGGTTGGTAGTGTGCCAGATATAACTACCCCCTCTTTTCTCCTCATCGTAATCGCGGGATTTACATTGTTGTGGTGGGTAGGATTAGTATAGAGCATCGTCAGACTGACAGCTTTGGGAGATATTTCAATAAACAAGATTATCTTCAGAGTTAGGTTTGTATTTGTATCACAAACACACCATTCCTGTAACAAACATAAGATATAATACCATAAATTTACATTCTATAACTAAACCCTTCCTTCACCTATGACAAGATGTGTATTAATCACAACTTGTGAATATGGGGAATACCAGGCTCCACCGTGGTTCGGATTCCACGTTAAACTGTAGGTCCTCCATTTCATCTCACAATCACCCTACCATTACACATTAAGCGTAAGTGCGTATAACCCAAACGGGTAGTAAGACGCCGTGCTAATAATAATAATAATAATAATACATTCTCTAAGTGATTGTATTTTCTGTATTCAATATAAAAATTACTTGTGACTGTTTTCTTTCCCACCCGTGCAGCCCCTCTTAAAACTAATTATGGTTATACGTCTATTTACTAATTACGCTAGTGAAAGTGCACACGCATTTGCGTGGAGGGAGAGAGGAAAGCCATTTAAGTAAAAAAAAACCTCAGTACACCCGGCTAGAATTTGAAACCCAATCTTCCCATCATCGGTAGTTTAGTTCAGGGGTTCACCAAATGTTGTTTATACCAAAGGGAACCTTGCTCTAGAAAAAGAATACGTACCTCATAAAAATATTTATAGTAATATTATTAACCTTTTATAGTGACAGTTATATTTTACAAGTTTGACACGCCAGCCTTGGACCACGCCGCCACTCTATCGGATTATACGCATATTCCTTATTCTAACAGTGTAGGGATCGTGAAGTTGGAATTTAAAGTAAATGTACCAACATTTACTTGGAGAGCGAGTGGTAGACCATTTAATAAAATATCTCAGTACACGCAACTGGTACTCGAACTTCGATCTTCCGATCACCAACAATTCAGTCTATTACGAGAGTGTGTTAAAATTCAACTTCGTAAAGTGTTGTTTTGATAGTTTAATAAACTTAATAATTCATATTTGGAATTTATACAATAATTATGCTAATACGTGATGTTTACAAATTAATCAATACATCTGATCTACAATAATATACACTAATATATTTGTCAGTGTGGACCACACGTTCATTAACTAGACAGTGGCGTTTATTCAATGGAAGCAAGGGAAGCAACGCTTCCCTAGAGTTAAAAAGGGATTACACCTCGGTGGCATAGTTGGCTAATGCACTTGTCGTGTTGAGCTCGACTGCTGAGGACGTGGAGATCGAGGTTCGAATCTCGGTCGGGTGAACTGGATTTGGTTTTTCCTCAATGGTTTTCCACTCTCCCTCCACGCAAATGTGGGTTTACTTCCTCTAATTCAACCTTTCCAATTCCTAATCCACTAGAGTAATTAGTACTTAAAGCGTATAACCGGCAGTAAGACGCGGTGTTAAGTATTATTATTATTATTATTATTATTATTACAATGGGATTAAAGAAAATAAGAGGAAACTAAAGTTAAAACCAATTATTATATTTATGAGCTTTACTATTAGAATTAGAATTAAAATTATTATTCTAATATATATAATGTAATGAATGAATAATATTTCTAAAATCGCCAGTGATTTTGTTTTATTCCATTCAAATTTTGTGTCACCCCCTTCCTTTATTCCCCATAATACATTAAACTCTACAAAAAAAAAGAAAAACCAGTGTGAGCTTCCAATTAAACTATGTCTACCAGACCCCTTTTCTTGTAGCCTCACTGCTTCCCTTTGGCCAGAATCGACCACGCGCCACTGAACTACAATACATGGCATAGCTTGTGCCAATACGCAGAAAACCTTGTCGTGGGTTAGGATTGGCCCGTTCTATTCTTTTGTCGCTTTTAACAAATATTAGTTGCCAAATTGACATGTTATAATTGCGGTTCTCATGACAGAAAAATTCCCAAGTGACCACTTTTATGAGAAATATCTGACAATGGTGGTGCAAATAGATGAATTCAAACAACATAATTGTTTTTAATACTTCCGTTAATATTTTTATTTACCAGGTCTGACACCTTAGTTCCGTAGGTAGCGTGTCTGCTTACTAAAATGGCGCTAGTGTCTTGAACGTTTATTGCAGCATGCACAAAAGTACGCACCCTATCCTTAACTTGAGCTAGTTCTATCAAGTCCATTTCATCACACCCTATCAAGTTCTATCCAGTCCATCTCATCACACCCTATCAAGTTCTATCCAGTCCATCTCAGCACACCCTATCAAGTTCTATCCAGTCCATCTCATCACACCCTATCAAGTTCTATCCAGTCCATCTCATCACACCCTATCAAG
>CABFOW010010065.1:0-11673 GCA_902141385.1 Timema californicum
CCATTACACATTAGCGTAAGTGCGTACAACCCGAACGGGTAGTAAGACGTGGTGATGATAATAATAATAATAATAATAATAATAATAATGGTTCAAACAATATCAACATTAATGCATTATTAATTAATTAATTAATAACATTTTTCATTTGATTTTCTAACAAGTTGTAAAACTTTATTATAGTAACACACATTTTTTAAACTTTTGTATAGTGTAAACGCACTATAAATCGTGACCATGTTGAACTCTGATTCTGTAATTCATATGGCGTGTGTGTGTGTGTGTACGTTCGTGCGTGTGGGTTTTAATTGTACGTCCTAGACGCGTGACACACTTCACAACATGAATAATTACGCAGACAAGACAGCTGACCTAGTTTCACCCGGTCCATATATCGCCATGTTTGCAAACCAGATTAGATTTCAGTCAAGATCTGATTGATGGATTTCGATAGGACCGACCATTGTGTTGGTTTCAATTACCGTGCTTTTGTTGTCTTTGAATGTGTTTGGGTTCTCGTTTATTGCAGGTACATATTTGATTCGCGTCCGATCTTTTCATTTTAATGTCTTCCAATCATTATTTATTTTCTATGAACTATAAATTGGGATGTGCGAATACTCAAAAATTTGATTTGAAGTAGTCTCTTAATCTCTCAATATTTCCTATTGTTTGATTAGAAAAATATAAAATTATATTAGATATATTTAAAAATTGGAATTTGTGTGATTATAATTTTTTTCACAAAAAAAATATTCTAAAAGAAAATCTATTTGTAGGGTTTATATATGGATATATTACAGAAATATAACTTAAAATATTTATTTTACAAATATTGCTCTATACGACTCGAGCTTGAAAAAAGATAGATGCTTTTTTTTCAAACTCGAAGTGAAAAATGCCTACTCGCATAAGTTACCCATATATTGATTTTTAATTTATTTTATGTAAAATGGAAAAGAAGCGTTTTTATTTAAAAAAAATGTTATTTTTTGGCCATATTAAATAAAATATTAAACTTAAATTGACAACGGTATTTGTGTTTTTAAACATTTAAAAAAAATTAAGTTTTTAAGTTATTTTTCTGGCTTTGTTTGATTACGCCACTCATTTAAAGAAGAAGAAAAATACTAAGCTCTTTATATCCAAACTTGACACATGATTAGTCAGTGACTCGCATCGGTGGTCGCATGGTTTAAAGCGTCACAATCACTCTCTCACAATAGACTGGACTTCCAATGACGGGGGAGATCGTGTTTCCAGTCTCTGTCTGCTGAGGGTTGATTTCCTGTCGGCTGGGGGTTGTTTTGAGTACATAATTTTCCACGCTCCCTCCATGAAAATATGGATACACTTACCTTCCTTATCCCTCGCACATTAGTTTAATAAACCCGAACGGTTAGTAAGACGCGAAGCAAGTAAAAATATTTACCATATTTCAAATACGGACTTTCTTTGCGAATCATTTCACTATCATGCAAGATTATTATCAATTTTTGGACTCGCAAACGTCAAGATTTGGGAGTGGGGTGTTTATTTGTAAGCAAGGCTGAATGTTTGAATGTAGTCTAAAGGGAGGCCGGGGGGAATCTGTAACTTCGTTGATTAAAATGGTTCAATCTCCTTGCACACATTTCGAGAATGAGTGATTGATGAGCTGTAATGAAGAGTGACTTGTTCTCGGGACCATCTTGGTCCAGGAGGGGGGAGGGGTTGTTTGCACATCAATGAGTCTTGTTGTGACGCTACCCAATTTGAGTTTCAGTACTTGATGATAATGATGATACTTATCCGATGCTCAACAACCTACTTGCCTTATTGTGCCGATTTAAATTGACCTATTTCAGTTTCTTGTGCATTTGATGATGATTAGTCAAAAAAACATGAGTATGGTTGCGAGAAGAACTTTGCTCGTCGCACTCCGGCGAAACAGGTCAAATCTTTAATCACTCGGTGACCTGGTGGTCTAGGGGTAAGGTGTCAGACTTCTTTGCTGGTAGCCGGGGCTCAATCCTCGGTTCCGGCTGAGATTTATCTGATTACCAAACCCTTCCTTCACCTCTGACAAGACATCTTGTGAATGTGGGGAATGCCAGGCCTCCACCATGGTTCGGATTCCACGTTAAACTGTAGGTCCTCCATTTCATCTCACAACCACCCTACCACTACACATTAGCGTAAGTGCGTATAACCCGAACGGGTAGTAAGACGCGGTGCTGCTAATAATAATTTAATCACTCACCGATACAAGTAAAGAATAGCGCTTCTAAATTTATTTATTACTCCTAAGGTTTGTGTGTGTGTGTATGTGTGTTTTAGTAGGTTGTCGACACCATTTCAAATTAACTCTTATGTCGGTTTAACATCTGCTTAAGTGATCCCAAGGGTGCCAGGTTAAATTCCTATAGAGGGGCAAATATTTTTGAGAGATTGTGTTTTTCACACTAATGAGGAAGTTCTAAATTAAATAAAACGTGCATGTATTGGCATGGATGGAGAGTATTAAACCAGTTAGTAAAACCACCCAAACTGAATTCTAATCCCGACCTCCCAGTCACTAGCAATCCAGTAGAGGACTAATTTGGGAACTAAAGATTACGCTCAAGGGAAAATATATGTTCTGCGGTTGTCTTATAGACGGTAACCCCGGCCCCGTGGTATTGGGGTTAGTGCACATGACTAGGAATCTTGGGGTCCCAGGATAGATTCCCGGCTGGTACAAAAGGTAATTTTCTCGAAAGGAAAACTACCCCAACAGTCACGAGGGTTTGGTTAGGCCTACATAGGCTCTAGTTAGGTTTAAGTGCTTCCACTGGTTCCACAACCTCATAATCACCATCACCATCATCCCATCGGGACATGGAAATAGCCTCCACGGAACCAATGCACGATTAGGGCGACCCTTGCGCAACGGTATGGCATATATATATGCTTATAAACTGTCAATATATTAATATATATTTATCTCAAAACTAGCCCACGTTGGTGGGAACTTGGTCCAGATGTCAGGTTTTCCGGTGAATCCAGTTGGGTGTGGGCCTACTGAGGTTGTTTTTTGATAAAGGTTTTTATTATCCCTAGACCCAAATGTGGGTACGTTTCTTCATTTATTTTACCTTGGCGTAATTAATATACACGCGTATAGCACGAACAACTAGTAAGAAACACCCTAAAAATATATTTAAAAAATTATTTTCTAACTATTGTCACATTCAAATTTTTGGGCTTGCGCATACAAAGACACTAATATTAGCGTGGGATGGAAGGGGACACGAGCACAGGTAGGCCTAAGTGTTTTTTTGCAGTTTTCATATCAAACAATTTGTTTTGGTAAAATAAATCAAATATTGCGCCAGAAGAAAATGAGTTCTCAACACTCTCTCAATAGACTAGACTGCCGATGACAGGAAGATCGGGTTTCGAATCCCTGTCGGGTTTACCGAGGGTGGTTTTTCACTCTCTCTCTCTCTCTACGCGTAAATCGGGGTACACTTTCTCTAAATTCAATATTTCTCATACCTAACTAATTAGAGTAATTAATACATATGCGTATAATCTGAACAGGAAAAGCGTTATTAAATATTTGTCACGAGCATACTAACATTTCATGACAAACTTTTTAACAGAAAAGAAAAATTTATCAAATTCCACCACGCCTTTGACATCAAGAATAGCTGTTAAGATAACTATGAGAGGAAAATTAAAAACTTTGTTTCTTCTGGAGAAATATTTTATTTATTTTGCTTAAAAATCTATTAGCTCTTAAAACTACAAAAATAGCTACCTTATGTTATAACTAGTCATACCTACAATCCCACCTTAATATAATTACAATATACAGATTGGATTGAAACCATTTCAATTATATTATTAAATTGCCATAGACGAGCAACATTGATGTTTTTAGTCCTAAACTTATCCTTCATAATGTTTCATGAAATATAAGCAAGCAAAGCCAAAGTACAGTAGTATGCTCATATCAATAACTTCCATCGTATAAACACATTTGGTTTAACAAACACAATAATTTTAGCCTTGAAAGTCCTTTCAATATTCACTTTATATTGATCAATTATACATTACCTCCTACTACCCAAACTGGCTATTCACATTTTTATATTAATGACATAGGAATGAGGAAGGTAGAATTTGACAGGAAATTTACCTGCATTTGCGTGGATGGATAGCAAATTTAATATATTTGTTTCAAATAGTGTGCAGTTCACAATTTGAAAATATATGTTGATAAATCCGAAGAATCCAGTTGGGTGTAGGCCTACTGAGGTTGTTTTTTGATAAAAGGTTTTTATTATCCTTAGACCCAAATGTGGGTACGTTTCTTCATTTATTTTACCTTGGCGTAATTAATATATATGCGTATAGCACGAACAACTAGTAAGAGACACCCTAAAAATATATTTAAAAAATATATATATCTCCCAATATTTCTTGCACACAGAGTTTTTAAACTCTTAATTGACCTATACTACGGAAATTCATTTATCTTTAGAATACCAAATTAGTTTGGTTCGATCTTAAGGAGGTAGTGGAATTATTTACGACCTTGAGAATGATGTAAACAACTTTCTATGACGCTAAATATAATAACCTCTTGTTTTTTTAACAAGTTATCTTGCTCCATTTTATCCCTGTATGCCTATGATTATGGTAGAGCAATTTGCATACACAAATTGGCGTATGGTTACACTTAAAATAAAAGTGAGTTTTATAATGGGCGTGTTTTCTTGCTAGTAGATAACAAGTCTTCTCTTCTTAAGTCTTAGATGTTTTTTCGATGATTACTATAGTTTTTAAAAAATGTCCAATTATGTTAAAGCATTTAGAGAAAAGTAAAGTTTGAGTAACGAAACCCGTTGCTGTAATTTGACCAAATGTATACATGCAAAAATGTTCAAATAAATTAAACCATCGCAATTAAATCCGCATCAGTTGGCATGAAGACTAGATGTCTGGTTCGTCTAGTCTAGTTCACCGGTAACAGGAATTTCCAACAGGATGTATTGAGTGATTTTATCTTAAATTAATGCGCATTCTCTCTCTCTATCTATCTATCTATCTTCAAGCAATTGTAGGTACATTTCCTTTAAATTATAGTTAAATTAATGTAGATATGTAGTTATCCAGGACAATTTGGTGCACCCACTGTGACGTCACCCTCTTACTAGACTGGACTGCTGATAGTGGTGAGACCAGGGTTCCAATACTGGTCAGGTGTTCTGAGGGTGATTTTCTACTCTTCCGAGAAAATGTGGGTACACTTCCTTTTCAACCTTCCTCTTCCCTAACACATTAGCGTAATTAGTGCATATGCGTGTAGTAATACCTGGTGCTAAAAAAATAGCGTTTTTAATCGCCGTGGTTTACTGCCTGTCCAGGCTGAACGCGTATATTATAAATTGCTCTAATAGGGTAGTAATAAGGTAGAGATGAGGGAGGAACTACCCGCACTTGCGTGGAGGGAGAGTGGGGAACAATCACCCTCAGTATACCCAACCGGGATTCGAGCCCTGATATCCCCGTCATCAACAGGCCAGTCTAACACGAGAATGATGCCTTAGACCGTTCATACACTAAAGGGGGTACAATAATAATATTTAGCAGCGCGTCTTACTACCCGTTCGGGTTATACGCTTTAAGTACTAATTACTCTAATGGATTAGGAATTAGGGAAGGTTAAATTAGAGGAAGTGAACTCGCATTTGCGTGGAGGAAGAGTGGAAAACCATTTAGATAAAACCACCCCCAGCTCACCCGACCAAGATTCGAACCTCGATCTCCCCGTCCTCAGCAGTCGAGCTCAACACGACAAACGCGTTAGCCAACTGCGCCACCGAGGCAGGTAAAGGGGGCACATACATACACAAATATACTTCTTGATTTTTAGGATTTTTCGCACCCCACCCTTGCATCCGGCCAAGATGCGGTCCACAGCAATCTTGAAGAAGCCTTGTACCGCATGACCACTGTTCCGGTTTTAAAATAATCGTATAAATGTTTATTTTTGAAACGGTTTCGCTACTGCCGGGAAATTTGTTTGATATTTGGTTCTCCTCTTTTCATCCCTTTCGATGCCCTCCACATTATTATTTTTTCACGCCAACTTAGTCACGACGTTCTATCTCCTCTCAATGGGATTCGTCACAGCCTAGAAGTCTAAAAGTTTGTATAAATAGGAGCCTCGGAACTAACGTTGCAACGGACCTTGCAAATGTTCGGTAAACAAACCGCGCGCACTTTGGTTGGATCTAAATAAAGCCGACTGTGACCTCATCAAGGAGCGTGTTTAGATTAGACAGGAACTGGGTTAGTAGTCTCCTGTCGGTCAGTAAAAAACATGCAATTTTGAAAATAGAAGCATTAGTCAGTTTATTGATTTCTAGGATAAATGTGATTGGAGTAATTTGCCCACTTGAGGGTGAATGGTGGATGATGAAGTGTGTGTGTCTGTGTGCTATTCTTGTTGGAGAAATAGCTCTCTATACCCGTTCGATATTCCACGTAAAACCCACTCGTATAACACTGGAGGCACGATTCAATTTTCATAGGAACGTTCTTATCTGACAGCTAGAATAGTTGATAAAAGTACTTTCAAGTTTACATACGTCAAGTCATGTGATCTGCAGCTGTCACGTTCTATAGATTATATCAATACCTATAAAATAACACCAATATTGTAAAGTATTATCAATTGTTGACCTTAAAAATATGTTTGTATTTTCTAAAAGGATCTTTCTATGAAAATGGGACTCTAAATTGTCGTACACTCAAGTAATATTATTATTATTAGCACCGCGTCTTACTACCCGTTCGGGTTATACGCACTTACGCTAATGTGTAATGGTAGGGTGATTGTGAGATGAAATGGAGGACCTACAGTTTAACGTGGAATCCGAACCACGGGGGAGGCCTGGCTTCCCCACATTCACAAGATGTCTTTTCAGAGAGGAAGGAAGGGTTTGGTAATCAGATAAATCTGTGCCGGGACCGAGGATTGAACCCCGGCCACCAGCACAAAAGTCTGACACCTTACGCCTAGACCACCAGGTCACCCACTCAAGTATTAATCGAAGATTGGGGTTCATATGTATATTACGCATATGTGTTCTTGTATTAATGAGATTGATAAGAATGAGTTGTTGATAAGATGCTGAATATGATTGTTAATCGATCGGTTACTTTCCAATTATTCAAATCGATTTACGAAACCTCTAAAATTAGTGAAATTCAGGGCATCTGTGCTCGTTCTAAATGTGTTTGAAACGTTGATAGAAAGACCTTGTCCTGCTTTCATGAAATGTTTATATCTTGTTCTTTACTATGCATTATTTTGACTTTGATCTGGCAACTGAACCAGGCGCTCCTGTCTCATAGAACGTCTTTAGTGTGCTGTACTCTTATCTAAGCGCGTTCAAGTACAATACGCAGGGGTATGTTCTATTAATAAACACTGTTAAGATCTTTAAGTTTCACATTAGACTGGATTGCCGGCGACCGTGGTGAGTTGGGGGGAGGGGGATCGAAGGCCTCCATCTGTATGATCCAATTTCACTTTCCACACTAATGTGGATCCATTTCCTTTGAGTTATCCTACAAATACCTAATCTTGAGAATGCATTATTAATAAAACCAGTGTTGAACGCGTGTGTTTTTTATTCACTTTTATTGACCGAGCATAAGCTTGACTTGACCATTTAACATTTTGTCTATCTGTCCCGATCTTTGTTTCCCGATAGCTGTCGGGACCAATATTAACTAAATTTGGTAGGAACTGCCATCGAACATAAGCCAAACAACGTTGTACATACTTTTTTAATTATTTTTTTTTGTTTCAAGGGACCCGCCTCGGTGGCGTAGTTGGCTGACGCGCTAGTCGTGTTGAGCTCGACTGCTGAGGACGGGGAGATCGAGGTTCGAATCTCGGTCGGGTGAACTGGGGTGGTTTTTCCTAAACGGTTTTCCACTCTCCCTCCACGCAAATGTGGGTTCACTTCCTCTAATTCAACCTTCCCAATTCCTAATCCATTTGCGTGATTANTTCCTAAACGGTTTTCCACTCTCCCTCCACGCAAATGTGGGTTCACTTCCTCTAATTCAACCTTCCCAATTCCTAATCCATTTGCGTGATTAGTACTTAAAGCGTATAACCCGAACGGGTTGTAAGAAGCGGTGCTAAATATTAAATATATTGTTTCAAGGGGCGCGGCCATTCAAAAGGTTAAACGTTTATTACTATTTAATAAAGCATTAATTTATTTTCTGCCCAACTTGATCACCAAATTAAAATATTAGCTTGAAATTCAAAGAGAAATAAATGTTAAGAATGTAGTAACGATAAGAACATGGTTAATTGGTCCGACTCCATAGCTCTGTGTGTAGCACTTCTGTTTACTGAACTAAGGGAAAGGACAGCCCTTGTTATCGTTGGTTGTAATCATTCTTTGATTTTTTTGTCGCTGTCTTCAAAACTTCATAAAAGGCTATGACTCTTAATATATTTATTTTACTGTGATGCCCTTTTTGATTTTAATGGCAACATTTCTTATACATTTGCCCTCGAACATAAAATAATGAATGTCCTTATTATCAGTAATTCTTACAAGCTCAGCCTTTTTGGCTGTTCTATCCACAGCGCTATTTCTACATTTTGTCGAATTAGATTTTTATCACATAAGAATAGCCAAACTTATGATAGCTATTTAAGGAACTTTCTTATCGCTGAGTACTTTAACTCAATGTTCTACTTTAAAATATTTAGACATACGGTATTATTCTTTATTGAGTTTTTATATAACTTATTTCCACCTTTATTGATTTTGGCTGCTATTCTTCACTGTATCGATTTTTAGTCTACATTTACTAAATTTAATTATTCCTTAATCATAATTATTGTTTTTCTTATTTAAATATTTTAAAAGTGTTATATAATTAAGTAATTTTAAGTGCTGACCTACTCTAGTTTTTGTGACTGTTGGTCAGTACTATAATAAATTTAATTAATATTTGTATCACTGTAAAGGTTAATTTTAATGTTAATTGATTATTTTTTTTTTAGTTACTCACTCACTGAACATATTTGTGAGTGGACGAGCTTATTGTGGAACTCTGGGTATTATGTTCAAAGTTGATTTATAAAAATAAATATTTTACCCGCTTTGGCGTCCACATGGTCTAACGCGCTACTCTAGCAATAGATGGGGAGATCGAAGTTTGAACCTCGGTTGGGTGCACTGAGGGTATTTTTTCCAAAATTGTCGTTCACTCTTCCTCCACGCAAATGCGTGTACACTTCCTATAAATATAACCTTCCTAAAACCATTAGCGTAATTAGAACCCAAACGGGTAGTAAGACTTGGTGCTAAGAAAACAAAGCTAAATATTATTTTCATCATCACGTAGCATCGTCAACTCAATTTAAAGATATAATAATGTTCTTTATAAAACTAAATCTATCAGAAGAGCTTATATTATCTTTTCAGACGAAGGAGGAAAATTCCAAAGTTAAATTAACTTGACATCTGCTTTATCTAATTGCGCAACGGAATGTTTATCTTGTTTGACGCGACACTTTCTAAATGAGGCGATGCACGCAATGCCACTTACGATTCTAAGTTGTTTAGTTTTAATTCAGCGTAAAATGTCACCAGAAAATTAAGCACAGAGTATGATTTACTGTAGTTTATCAATTTATGCGTCACACTCCCTTTTTTAGAATAACATTTAATTCATACTCATACGAGTGAATGAAAATGATGATTGCTAATTACCGTTCGTAATGGTCGGTTTGGTTTCAACCGTTAATATATGCATTTTAGTTTTAATTCATTTTCTCCATACACAAGTATCGGTTTGGATTTTTTTTAATTGAGTGGTAACTTATTCACCATCTTCATTTCAAATTAATGTTCTTTTAACAAAAATATAATTGAATTACATGTTGTATTAAAAAAATTATCATCTTAGATCGAAATATGTTGAAAAGAGCTTCCATCTTTTTTTGTGTGTGTGACATATTATTTTATTGTCTACAATTGTTCTCTTACTATTTGCGTGAAAAAACCTTTAGAGGAAACACCCTTAATACGCTCAACCAAGATTCAGCCCCCAATCTCCCGGTCATGGGCAGTCCTGTGATAACTTTATGGAGGGAAATGTTTTTCACATGTGTTCAGTAATATCCACTACATGCAAGCTCTCTCCTAACAAAAACGATCCATATTCCTTGTGATTTCTTCTATCGTGCATTTTAATTTCTTTATTAATTATTTATTAACTTGGTCTATATTTCGTGTCATAGTTTTCAACTTAAATCAAGTATCCAACCATAAACTTTGTTTCGTCGATTTGTACAAGTTTTTTTTTAGCACCACGTCTTACTACGCGTTAGGGTTATACGTTTATATACTAATTACGCTAATGATTTTAGATATTAGGAAGGTTATATTAGGAAGATATTAGGAAGTGTATGGCAGGAGAACGGAAATCCAGTTTGGAAAAACCACCCTCGGTACACCCGACTGAGCTTGGAACCTCATCAGCAGTTTAGTCCATTACGAGAGTAGCGCGTTAGAGACCATGAGGCCACTGAAGGGGGTCCATTTGTACAAGGATAACGTGGAATATACTCTGCATATTTTGATTTACTCTTTATTGGGGAAACAACATATCGTGTATGCATTAAAGCTTAAGTTTCTTAATCTCAAACACAACATTGCTGATAACATTTTTATATAACCAAAGAGCAAGAAGGAACGATCTGACAGGCATTTATTGTAAAGTCGGGAAACTGGATAGCAGGGGCCAATAAGCCACCCACTAAACACAAGAGCAGCGCGGTACAGCTCGATAGCAGGGATACTAGATTCACCAGTGTGAGTAGCGTCATGTTTTAAAAGGAGCGTGTGAGTAGCGTCATGTTTTAAAAGGAGCTTCATTAGATATTAAATGCTAAAGAGAATATGTGTTATTGTCAGTCACACGTCTCGTTGAAAGAATAGAACGTATTTCTTGTTATTGCCTTGATGTAATACAGCTCGATGGATGCGTTGATGTGCGTCAGAAGGGAGCGCAAGTGTTTTTACCGTTTTTATACAATTGACGTTTTTTGGCCAAAATAAATCGAATATTTCTCCATCAGCAACATAAGAGTTTAGTTTTCTGCACATGCTAATACAAACAGATCTTGAATATCTGTCAAGGGTGTCATGGAATTTTGTCAAAACTTTTTCTCTTTATTTAAAAAGTTTTGACAACATTCCAGGACACCATTGACAGATATTCAAGATCTGTTGATATTACACTAGCCCCATGGCTTCTTTGGTGCTGACTGACAGCTAAAAGCTTTGAAAAGTTACCAAACTAAATTATGTATCCCTACGCCAAACCGTATGATCTGCAAAAACATGTGTTTATCAGCTGTCACTTCTGACGGTCATAATTTAGGTATATACCTAAATGTTGACTGTCAGTCAGCTGTGAGCTTTCAGTCAGCACCAAAGAAGCCGTGGGGCTACTGTAGCATGTGCAGAAAACTAAACTCTATGATGTTATGAGAGAAATATTTTATTTATTTTGGGTGACCTGGCGGTCTAGGGGTAAGGTGTCGGACTTCTGTGCTGGCGGCCGGGGTTCAGTCCTCGGTCCCGGCACAGATTT